>CM042401.1:5468795-5598795 GCA_023634145.1 Thymallus thymallus | reverse complement strand
TTGTTGTTGAAATAAGTGCTCTACTGACTGTGTTCATCAGTTAATCCGAGTGAATTGGTTGTTTTATAGAGGCAGGTTATAGTGGTGTTGATTTTCCATGGTGGTGGTATGAGTTGCATTCAGACAGCGTGCAGTCTGTTACTGCTGCGATGACTCGATGACATCATCTCTTTCTGGCTGGCGCGAGGCGAGCACACGTCCCCAGATGGACCTGCACACTGCTCACTCAGACTGGAAAGAACAGGTGGAGGGAGGAAGGGAGACAGAGAGAAGGGGGGAGGGATGGAGGATAATCGATATAATGACAAAGAAAAAGGGAGGGAGAAAAGATGAGAGGGATGAAGGAGAGAGAAACAGACGGACAAGAGAGACAACTGGAGAGCAAAGGAGAAAGACTGAAGAAGCGAGAGAGCGGGAGACAGACAGACAGATGGACAAGAGAGCGAGTCAAGTAGACCGAGAGGAATGAGACTGAAGGAGAGAGAAGACGAGGGAAAGTGAGAAAAAGCGGAAGAGGAGAGAGTGGTGCGCTCTGTCTGGTCTCACTGAATGAAGTGTTAGATAACGGTTAGAGGAGAGAGAGCAAGGAAAGACAAGAGAGGGATAGTGAGCCCCATCTGGAGGAGAGAGGGATGAATGGGGTCATTACAGATCAGCCAGACTGGGACTGAGAGACTGGGGCGAGAGAGAGATGTTAATATAACATAGGATTTATTAACACTTTTATGCCCATCTGAGATCTATAGATGTTTTTGTTTAGTCCACATATACAATACTTTAGTTTGTTTATTTACGTAGGATATCTATGGCTATATTCTATAGACTATGCTAATAGTTTCAATCCAACCATGCTGTGCTAAATGTTGTACATGTCAGATACGGTTGGGTGTTGAACCTGTACACTAACAAGAATTTAGAAATGGGCAAAGGAAGGGGCTTGCCTTTCGTCGACCGGAGCGTTGGTTGTCAGTTTGAAGATGGATAAATCTCAAAGGTTTTGTGTGTAAGTAACAGTCCCTGTTCAGGATGTCAGTCTATCTAGTGGTCTTCTATAGGGACAGAGACAGAGACATAGAGGGAAGTAGAGAGAGGGAGAGGAAATGAGAGAGAGGGGGGAGAGGTCCTCTATGGGGACAGACAGAGGGCTGTAGAGGGAGGGAGAGGGACCGAGAGAGAGGAGGGGAGAAAGTCCTCTCTATGGGGACAGACCGAGACAGAGAGGGCTGTAGAGGCAGGAAGAGATGACTACTGTACGAGGGGGGCATTCTGAGACTGCTGTTTCCTCTCTTCGTCCTGATAGCTTCACCATATGTCACTAAAGCTCTGTTTCCCCTATCCTCGCCTCAAACATTTTTATATACAGCGCATTCAGAAAGTATTCAGACCCCTTGACTTTTTCTAACTTTTGTTACGTTACAGCCTTATTCTAAAATGGATTACGTTTTTTTTAAACTACACACAATACCCCATAATGACAAAGCCAAAACAGGTTTTTAGACATTTTAGCAAATTTAATAAAAAATAAAAAAACAGAGGTACCTTATTTACGTAAGTATTTAGACCCTTTGCTGTGAGACTAGAAATTGAGTTCAGGTGCATCCTGTTTCCATTAATCATCCTTGAGATGTTTCTACAACTTGATTGGAGTCCACCTGTGGTAAATCTAAATTGATTGGACATGATTTGGAAAAGCACATGATCTGAAGGTCCCACAGTTGTCTGCAGCATTGAAGGTCCCCAAGAACACAGTGGCCTCCACCATTCTTAAATGGAAGAAGTTTGGAACCACCAAGACTCTTCCTAGAGCTGGCCGCCCAGCCAAACTGAGCAATTGGGGGAGAAGGGCCTTGGTCAGGGAGGTGACCAAGAACCCGATGGTCACTCTGACAGAGCTCTTGAGTTCCTCTGTGGAGATGGGAGAACCTTCCAGAGGGACAACCATTTCTGCAGCACTCCATCAATCAGGCCTTTATGGTAGAGTGGCCAGATGGAAGCCACTCCTCAGTAAAAGGCATATGACAGCCCGCTTGGATTTTGCCAAAAGGCACCTAAAGGACTCTCAGACCATGAGAAACAAGATTCTCTGGTCTGATGAAACCAAGATTGAACTCTTTGGCCTGAATGCCAAGCGTCACATCTGGAGGAAACCTGGCACCATCGCTACGGTGAAGCATGTTGGTGGCAGTATCAAGCTGTGGGGATGTTTTTCAGTGTCAGGGACTGGGAGACTAGTCAGGATCGAGGGAAAGATGAACGGAGCAAAGATGAAAACCTGCTCCAGACTCTCAGGACCTCAGACTGGGGCTAAGGTTCACCTTCCAACAGGACAACGACCCTAAGACAACGCAGGAGTCTTCGGGACAAGTCTCTGAATGTCCTTGAGTGGCCCAGCCAGAGCCCGGACTTGAACCCGTTTGATCATCTCTGGAGAGACCTGAAAATAGCTGTGCAGCGACGCTCCCCATCCAACCTGACAGAGCTTGAGAGCATCTGCAGAGAAGAATGGGAGAAACTCCCCAAATACAGGTGTGCCAAGCTTGTAGCTTCATACCCAAGGAGACTTGAGTAAAGGGTCTGAATACTTATGAATGTGAACTTTCAGGGTTTTTCTTTATACAAAATTCAAAAAACGTGTTTTTGTTTTGTCATTATGGGGTGTTTTGTCATTATGGGGTGTCCTCCACATACAACACCCCCCTATCTGAGATATCTACTGCAGCCCTCATCCTCCACATACAACACCCCCTTATCTAAGATAACAACTACTGCAGCCCTCATCCTCCACATACAACACTCATTCTGCCACTCACATTCTGTTGAAGGTCCCCAAAGCACACATCCCTGGGTCGCTCTCTTTTCAGTTCGCGACAGCTAGCGATTGGAACGAGCTGCAAAAAACACTCAAACTGGACAATTTTATCTCCATCTATTCATTCAAAGACTCCATCATGGACACTCTTACTGACAGTTGTGGCTGCTTTGCGTGATGTGTTGTCGTCTCTACCTTCTTGCCCTTTGTGCTGTTGTCTGTGCCCAATAATGTTTGTACCATGTTTTGTGCTGTTGCCATGTTGTTTTGCTACCATGTTGTTGTTGTCATGTTGTGTTGCTACCATGCTGTGTTGTCATGTGTTGCTGCCATGCTATGTTGTCTCTTATGTAGTGTTGTGGTGTCTCTCTTGTCGTGATGTGTGTTTTGCCTTTTGGTAGGCCATCATTGTATATAAGAATTTGTTCTTAACTGACTTGCCTAGTTAAATAAATAAATAAAACATGTTGAGAAAGTCAAGGGGTGTTAATAGTGTCCTAATGCACTGTACAAAGAACCATTTACAATGTGACATTTTGAAATGGCTAAACATTTCAATTAGAAGTTGAAGTAAAACCCATGTTGAAAACAAATAAGACTTTACTTAGTGGCTGACCTGACAAAAGGTAAACGGAACAAATAAACCAATCAAAAGGTCCTTCCACCTGGCATCCCAATCCAATGTCTTAATAACCTTGGAAGTGTTCCCCCTGGAGCGTGATTCCCTCCTTTGAGCCAGGCTGTGTGAATGGTGGTCACATGACGTGACTTGGCCCTTGGTGGCAGCGTGGCAGAAAGCAAGTGACTAGGATTGGCCCTGCATTACAGTAGGGGTATTGATTCAGCTAGATTAGGAGGGGATCTCCCTCTTCCTCACCCTCTCTCTCCCTCTCATTCTCCCTCTCTCTCTCCTTTTCTCAGCCCCCCCCCCCCCCCCATCTTCGTTTCTGACACCCCCTCTCTCCCTCTCTCTCCCTCCTTCTCCCTCCTAACCCTCTCTCAATGAGGCTTTCATGTGACCCACCTGCTGAACGAGCGCCGCTCTGCCCCCAAAAGAGCCCCCTCTGTTCTGCCTTCCCATGGAGCCTGCTCCCTTTCCCTCTCCCTCCCTCATTCACAGTTCACACGCCTGCCCCTGTGTAACTGCCCCTGTGTATCCCACAGCCACCGTGTTTGTCCAACGTTGTTTGTCTAAACGTAAACCAACCAGCGCGGGTCTTGCCGATTTTGTTGCTGGGCCGGGTGAAGCTGAGCTGAGGGGTTCAGGTGTAGGAAATGCCATACACGATTATTGAACATGAACATCGCCATTATGC
The DNA here is from genome assembly GCA_023634145.1 of Thymallus thymallus. Classification (NCBI taxonomy): domain Eukaryota; kingdom Metazoa; phylum Chordata; class Actinopteri; order Salmoniformes; family Salmonidae; genus Thymallus; species Thymallus thymallus. Next base: position 5,594,670 of record CM042401.1, on the reverse strand, counting down.
TTGGCCTTAAGAAGATGAGTTACGAGAAGATGAACGACTACTATGGGGACCCGGATAGTCCCTTTTGTCAGGTTTGGTTTGTTTGTCCTCTTAACTCTTTGTATTGTTGTGATTTTGATTTACTTGGCTTAAGCCCTTGGCACCTATGAGGAACGTAGGCCATTGACAAATGTCTTCCATCTACCTCGGTTCAGGTAAAGTTTTTACAGGTCGCACCTGTTAGATTGTTGCGAGGTTGGTAATAATGCTGTGGTCAAGATCATTGGTGTTGGTTGGCTTTGTACCGTATAGGGAGATTGATCATTGGTGTTGGTTGGCTTTGTACTGTATAGGGAGATTGATCAGTCGGCAGGGAGGTGTTATAAGCTAAGCGGTCTGTGTGACTTGACTTTGTTAAAGCCTCTCAAACCTCTTTGATCAGCTCCATCATGGGCTCTCTATTGAGTGTATACAATGTACATCTTTGACTGCCAGAATAAGGTGTTTTTTTGTTGTGTTTTCCTGATTCTTACAGTAGTAACTCCATCCTCTCTAGCTTGGTGTTGCTTTGAGTTTCCCAATGTTAATCTGGGCTTGATAATGCATCCAATGTTGTTAGATGTCACTTCATTCATGGTTCACATTACATCTTAGTCCACTCATAAGGTCAATCTAAGCTGAGTAACCAGTTGGAATGAAATCAAATATGCATGAACAGGGAACTGCTAATCCTTGAAGACCAATGTTGAGGTTCTCTTAGTATACCTGCTAGGGTCTGTTCCAGTGTCCCAACTAGTGGTTGCCTGCATACCATCAGTTTCCTGTACACATGAACTTTTGACCTCTGATCTCTGCCCTCATTGACCTCACTGAACCTTTCCTTTCACCAGGTGACCAAGCAGATCCATGAGCATGAGCAGGAGAATGAGCTGCGGGAGCAGATGTCGGGGTATAAACGTATGAGACGGCAGCACCAGAAGCAGCTGATCGCTCTGGAAAACAAGCTGAAGGCTGAGATGGACGAACACAGACTGAAGCTGCAGAAGGAGGTGGAGACCCAGGCCAACAATGCCTACATAGAGCTGGAGAAACTGGCTAGAAGACACGCTGTCCACTGTGACAAAGAGGTAGGTTTGGTGGAGGGGGGGTCCAGGGAGGGGAGGGGAGTGGAGTTTTTGGGGGTCCTGACCTAGAGAAACTGGCCTGTCCTGTAGAAGTGCCATGCCGTCCTCACAGAGAAGGTGTCTGGGGAGGGATGGGGATGTTAACCTTACTTTGGGGAGAGCGCCATCTCGCTCATGTTATTGGTTGGGCATTGCTGCCACCCAATGTCGAGAAGATGTTAAGATGCAAACTAGGTAATCTTTAACTCTCCATGATCCAGCATGTTCTCCTTGTCATACAAGAACACCTGGAGGAATGTAAGCCAGAAAGCTAGCTAGCAAAACAACATGAGCCATGTGTTTTCTCCATCTGCCTCTCTCTGCCATATGAGGCCCATTCACAGCTAACTAACATATCTGCCTCTCTCTCCCCCCTCCCCTCAGATGAAGACAACGTCAGCAGACGAGAAGAAGTTCCAGCAGCAGATAGTGGCCCAGCAAAAGAAGGAGCTCACCACCTTCCTAGATAATCAGAAGAAGCAGTACAAGCTCTGCAAAGAGAAGATTAAAGAGGTCTGCAACACTGTCTGTTTATGTCCTCTAGCCAGCCCCCTGTTTCCTGCCTCTAGCTGTGTGTTTGTTTATGTCCTCTAGCCAGCCCCCTGTTTCCTGCCTCTAGCTGTGTGTCTGTTTATGTCCTCTAGCCAGCCCCCTGTTTCCTGCCTCTAGCTGTGTGTCTGTTTATGTCCTCTAGCCAGCCCCCTGTTTCCTGCCTCTAGCTGTGTGTTTGTTTATGTCCTCTAGCCAGCCCCCTGTTTCCTGCCTCTAGCTGTGTGTCTGTTTATGTCCTCTAGCCAGCCCCCTGTTTCCTGCCTCTAGCTGTGTGTCTGTTTATGTCCTCTAGCCAGCCCCCTGTTTCCTGCCTCTAGCTGTGTGTCTGTTTATGTCCTCTAGCCAGCCCCCTGTTTCCTGCCTCTAGCTGTGTGTCTGTTTATGTCCTCTAGCCAGCCCCCTGTTTCCTGCCTCTAGCTGTGTGTCTGTTTATGTCCTCTAGCCAGCCCCCTGTTTCCTGCCTCTAGCTGTGTGTCTGTTTATGTCCTCTAGCCAGCCCCCTGTTTCCTGCCTCTAGCTGTGTGTCTGTTTATGTCCTCTAGCCAGCCCCCTGTTTCCTGCCTCTAGCTGTGTGTCTGTTTATGTCCTCTAGCCAGCCCCCTGTTTCCTGCCTCTAGCTGTGTGTCTGTTTATGTCCTCTAGCCAGCCCCCTGTTTCCTGCCTCTAGCTGTGTGTCTGTTTGTGTCCTCTAGCCAGCCCCCTGTTTCCTGCCTCTAGCTGTGTGTCTGTTTGTGTCCTCTAGCCAGCCCCCTGTTTCCTGCCTCTAGCTGTGTGTCTGTTTGTGTCCTCTAGCCAGCCCCCTGTTTCCTGCCTCTAGCTGTGTGTCTGTTTATGTCCTCTAGCCAGCCCCCTGTTTCCTGCCTCTAGCTGTGTGTCTGTTTGTGTCCTCTAGCCAGCCCCCTGTTTCCTGCCTCTAGCTGTGTGTCTGTTTATGTCCTCTAGCCAGCCCCCTGTTTCCTGCCTCTAGCTGTGTGTCTGTTTGTGTCCTCTAGCCAGCCCCCTGTTTCCTGCCTCTAGCTGTGTGTCTGTTTGTGTCCTCTAGCCAGCCCCCTGTTTCTGCCTCTAGCTGTGTGTCTGTTTGTGTCCTCTAGCCAGCCCCCTGTTTCCTGCCTCTAGCTGTGTGTCTGTTTGTGTCCTCTAGCCAGCCCCCTGTTTCCTGCCTCTAGCTGTGTGTCTGTTTGTGTCCTCTAGCCAGCCCCCTGTTTCCTGCCTCTAGCTGTGTGTCTGTTTGTGTCCTCTAGCCAGCCCCCTGTTTCCTGCCTCTAGCTGTGTGTCTGTTTATGTCCTCTAGCCAGCCCCCTGTTTCCTGCCTCTAGCTGTGTGTCTGTTTGTGTCCTCAAGCCAGCCCCCTGTTTCCTGCCTCTAGCTGTGTGTCTGTTTGTGTCCTCTAGCCAGCCCCCTGTTTCCTGCCTCTAGCTGTGTGTCTGTTTGTGTCCTCTAGCCAGCCCCCTGTTTCCTGCCTCTAGCTGTGTGTCTGTTTGTGTCCTCTAGCCAGCCCCCTGTTTCCTGCCTCTAGCTGTGTGTCTGTTTGTGTCCGCTAGCTAGTACTGTACCCCCTCCTCCCCTGCCTCTTAGAATGACTAATCTCAGCACCCTGAATCACAAGAGACTATAGAAGGATACATTCGATACGCTGTGTATTGTGCTGGGTGGAATCAGCCCTCCTCCGAATACACACACACACACACACACACACACACACACACACACACACACACACACACACACACACACACACACACACACACACACACACCCCTCCTTCTACACACACACACACCCCTCCTACTACACACACACACACCCCTCCTACTACACACACACACCCCTCCTACTACACACACACACACACACACACACACACACACACACACACACACACACACACACACACCCCTCCTACTACACACACACACACCCCTCCTACTACACACACACACACCTCTACTACACACACACACACCCCTCCTACTACACACATACACACCCCTCCTTCTACACACACACACACCCCTCCTACTACACACACACACACCCCTCCTTCTACACACACACACACACACACACACACACACACACACCCCTCCTACTACACACACACACACCCCTCCTTCTACACACACACACACCCCTCCTACTACACACCCACACACACCCCTCCTTCTACACACACACACACACACACCCCTCCTACTACACACACACACCTCTACTACACACACACACACACACACACCCCTCCTTCTACACACACACACACACACCCCTCCTACTACACACACACACACACACACACACACCCCTCCTACTACACACACACACCCCTCCTTCTACACACACACACACACACACACACACACACACCCCTCCTACTACACACACACCCCTCCTACTACACACACACACCCCTCCTACTACACACACACACCCCTCCTACTACACACACACACCCCTCCTACTACACACACACACACACCCCTCCTACTACACACACACCCCTCCTACTACACACACACACACACACCCCTCCTACTACACACACACACACACACACACACACACACACCTCCTACTACACACACACACACACACACCCCTCCTACTACACACACACACACACACACACACACACACACACACACACACCCCTCCTACTACACACACACACACACACACACACCCCTCCTACTACACACACACACACACCTCCTACTACACACACACACACCCCTCCTACTACACACACCCCTCCTACTACACACACACACACCCCTCCTACTACACACACACACACCCCTCCTACTACACACACACACACACACCCCTCCTACTACACACACACACACACAAGTTGTGTTTTTGTTTCTAAGAACATTGACACACTATTTCTATAAACTGGAGACATTGTTGTGGATTGTTGGATACATGTTTCACTTAGTGACCGGAACTAGGCCATCTCCGTTAAGAGGACCTAGGCCATCTCCGTTAAGAGGACCTAGGCCATCTCCGTTAAGAGGACCTAGGCCATCTCCGTTAAGAGGGACTAGGCCATCTCCGTTAAGAGGAACTAGGCCATCTCCGTTAAGAGGAACTAGGCCATCTCCGTTAAGAGGAACTAGGCCATCTCCGTTAAGAGGAACTAGGCCATCTCCGTTAAGAGGAACTAGGCCATCTCCGTTAAGAGGAACTAGGCCATCTCCGTTAAGAGGGACTAGGCCATCTCCGTTAAGAGGAACTAGGCCATCTCCGTTAAGAGGAACTAGGCCATCTCCGTTAAGAGGAACTAGGCCATCTCCGTTAAGAGGCATTGTTGGTCTGGATTGATTGATATCTATATCTATATATATATACCAAAAAACTGTAGTTAGAGATGAATCATTACTATCCCAAAAAACTGTAACCTTTATTTAACTAGGCAAATCAGTTAACTAGTTCTTATTTACAATGACGGCCTACACCGGCCAAACTCAGACGACGATGGGCCACTTGTGCACCGCTCACTTAACAAAGTGTTTTAGTGTATTAAGACATGGGTTGTGCCTCCAATGGCACCCTATTCCCTATATAGTGCACTAATTTTGACCAAAAATGTAAGAGGGTACCATTTGGGAAACAGCCATGGATTTAACATAACATCCATGAAACTGAATGGGGACAGACACTGTAGCAGTGGAGGCTGCTGAGGGGAGGGTGGCTCATCGTAATGGCTGGAATGGGATCGATGGAATGGTATCAACCAATGGAAACCATACCATTCCATTGACTCCATTCCAGCCATTATTATGAGCCACCCTCCCCTCAGCAGCCTCCACTGAACTGTAGGGATAGTTCACCCAAAAACTGCATTTCTGTGATGTCAGAAATTGGTGACAGAGGGACTTCTGGCTTATCAGACAGCTACTGATAATTTATTTTACACTGTTTTTTACACTACTATAAATTTGATATAGTTCACCCCAAAATCTAAAATATGTCTGGGGTTACACCTCAAAAGTGTTTGAGTGAGTGAATCTATAATTACCACTATATATTGCTGTATTTTTGCCTGAAATAGATCTTTAGATAATGAGATGATCTTCTGCACACCTGACCATTAGTCCAAATATAGGTGTAGGAACAAAGTACAGTGCTGTGAAAAAGTACTAGCCATCTTTCAGATTTTTGCATATTTTTGATACTGAATGTTATCAAAACCTAATATTAGATCAAGGGAACCTGACACTGCATTCCACAATAAGAACCTCATACCAACGGTCAAGCAGGTTTGCCGTGTGTGAGCTGAAGCTGAAGGTCAGCTGGGTCATGTAGCAAGACAATGATCCAAAACACACAATCAAGTCTACATGGAAATGGCTAAAAAGCAACACATTTGAAGTTTTGGAAAGGCCTAGTCTCTAGTCCAGACCTAATCCCAATTGAGATGATGTGGCAGGACTTGAAACGAGCAGTTCCTGCTTGAAAACCCACAGCAGTTCTGCATGGAAGATTGGGCGAAGATTCCTCCACAGCAACAAGAGAGACTGATCAACAACTACAGGAAGCATTTGGTCATTGCAGCTAAAGGTGGCACAATCAGTTATTGAGTGTAAGGGGGCAATTACTTTTTCACACAGGGACATTGGGTGTTGCATAATTTTATTTCTGAAATAAATATGGCATTTTTGTGTTATTTGTTCACTCAGGTTCCCTTTATCTAATAAAAGGTTTTGGTTGAAGATCTGATAACATTCAGTTAAAGGAATATGCAAAAGTAGAGAATCTGAAAAGGGGGCAAATACTTTTTCACGGCACTGTGTATATATATTAACCTTAATCTGTCTTCAATCTCCATCCCTTCAGGAGATGAACGAGGACCACCACACCCCTAAGAAGGAGAAGCAGCAACGCCTGTGGAAGCACAAGGAGAACCTGCAACACAGCCAGGCTGAGGAGGAGGCTCATCTCCTGGGCCAACAGAGAGTCTTCTACGACAGGAACTGCAGAGGCTTCAAACGCAAAGTCATGATCAAGAGGCACGAGTTTGAACAGGAGCAGATACGAGAGGTATATTGTATAGATGTACAGATAGCCATTTCAAATGTGAGACAAGGAGGAGTGGATGACATGGAGAATCAGTGGGATGTGTGTTGTTTGGATGTACAAACATTTTAGTTAAAGTTCAGTCTGTAGGGGTGTGCAGTGAACACTATACAATCCAATAGGGATATGAATATCACATGTACAACTCCAGTATCTATAACATTCACATGGTCATTGTTGTCCTCGAATGGCACCTGTAACATAAAAAAAAAAAAATCTCGCCAAATCGTAGAGTTCTTTGACCAATACCAGTATTCCAATTGTTTTGTGGAAAGTACCGAGAAGTGGTTTTGCATCTCGTGGAAAGCAGATTAGAAAGTATAAGCAAGGCAACAATGCAGTAATCTCCTAATCTGCTCTGTAAATCAGGAGGGGGGAGTAGGAAGTATTAGGAGGTCTGAGACCTTATATGGGCTTCCACCCGAAACCTAGGGGCACATTGGATTATACCCTAAAGCTAGCCTGGTCCATGATCTGCTTGTACTGTCTGGGAACAGGCTACCAAAACCTAGCCAGCCCTAAAGCTGCTCATCTCACAGAGATGCCTATAGTATGGTGGCACTGTTGTGCTTGAGATGTTATTTACCTAGTGACATTGCCATAGCATAGTAGAACAATAGAAACCTTGAAAAAGCAGAAAACAAATGCACAAAGAATTGAAGTGTAGTCTTGTGTCTGCAATGTCCATAAGGGCAGCACCACGTGACACTGATGCTCCAGAGCAAATGTCCTTTCCCATACAAAAGCAAAGTTTGTGTCATGGATGGCCATGATAATTCCTATCTCTTCCCCCCTTTTCCTTCCCACTCTCTCTCTCTCCAAATCTCTCTCTCACTCTAATCAGGAGCTGAACAAGAAGAAGACTCAGAAGGAGATGGAACATGCCATGCTGATCAGACATGACGAGTCTACCCAGGAGCTGGAGCATCGTCAGCTGAAGACCCTTCAGAAGCTCCGCATGGACCTGATCCGCCTTCAGCACCAGACAGAACTGGAGAACCAGATAGAGTACAACAACCGCCGCGAGAGAGAGCTCCACCGCAAACACGTCCTGGAGCTACGGCAGCAGCCCAAGAACCTGAAGGTGAGGATGAGGCCAGGAACAGCTAGCGAATGCAGCCCTGGAAATGTGATTGCTACATTGGTAGCTACATTAGGTGTTCTCCAGGAAGCAGATTATATAGGGCAAGACATAGTGAAACAGGAGACCATTAACCTCAAGGTGAGGGTTGGGGAGTGAAGCTAGTGCACGCAGTCCTGTAAAAGGGGAAATCCTCAGTGTTGGCTACAAAAGGCTTAAACGTAACAAGCCATTGCATTCATCAGAAGTTGAACCATATTTGGACAGGCAAAGAACAGACAGTAGAAACTGAATGTAATGGGTCAATAGGATGCCTAAAATATGTGTGCTTGTGTTTAACACTCTCCATTTACCTAACTAACACCTGTTCCAATCTCCATCTCCACCAGGCCATGGAGCTGCAGATTAAGAAGCAGTTCCAGGACACGTGTAAGGTCCAGACCAAGCAGTACAAGGCCCTGAGACACCACCAGATGGAGGTGACGCCCAAGAGCGAGCACAAGACTGTGCTCAAGGCTCTGAAGGAGGAGCAGACCAGGAAACTGGCCATCCTGGCTGAGAAGTACGAACAGAGCATCAACGAGATGATGGCATCGCAGGCGGTGAGTCGGCACAAAATGGAGAACGGGTGTTTTGATGACTGATAGTTGGGATTACTAACTACGTTATTTTGTCATTAAGAAGTTTATATTTGAACATTTCCTTTATGAAAATCTCAAAGAACTAATTCATATAAATGTCCAAGATTTTATTAACTAATATCTGACATTAAGAATAGTTCCATAGGGGAATAAAATAATTTTAGGCCCCAAGGCATAGGAGATTTAGGCCACTGTAGGAGTTTCTAACCGCTTCTCTTATTCCCATTACTCGTCCATCTCTTCTCCTCTTTTCTCTCCTCTTCACTGCCCCTCTCTTCATCTCTTCTCCTCTTTTCTCTCCTCTTCACTGCCCCTCTCTTCATCTCTTCTCCTCTGCTATTCCCTCTCCTACTCTCCCTGCCTCCCTCCCTCCCTCCCGTTCTCCTCCCCCTCCCCCTGTGTTTCCTTTTCTCTCGCTTTATTCCCTCTTTCTCTGTTGGGGTCTTCTCTTTATTTCTCCCTCTGTCAGCTGCGTCTGGACGAGGCCCAGGAAGCTGAGTGCCAGGCTCTGAGGCAGCAGCTGCAGCAGGAGATGGAGCTGCTGAATGCCTACCAGAGTAAGATCAAGATGCAGACCGAGGCCCAGCACGACAGAGAGCAGCAGAAGCTGGAGCAGAAGGTGTCGCTGCGCAGAGCCCACCTCGAACAAAAGGTAGAGGTGTCAAGGAGGGGGACAGACTGATACGGAGAGAGAGAGTCAGAGACAGACTGATATGGAGAGACAGACGGATACACACACACAGCCCACCTAGAATAAAAGGTAGAGGAGGGAGGGAGGGAGGGAGGGAGGGAGGGAGGGAGGGAGGGAGGGAGGGAGAGAGAGCCCACGTAGAACAAAAGGTAGGGGGGATTGAAAACAGACACAGATGCACAGAACGCAGACAGACATGTATACACACACATACTCATGCAGGCAGAGACCTTGTGGAGCACAACGTGCTGGAGACAGACAGACAGACAGACAGACTTCACTTTCATTTGAGACACATTTCATTCACTACTAATTTGTAAATGAGGCCCAAATAATTTCAAGCACTCAGTTTTTGTTGCAAAATCCCATCATGTTAGTGTTATTATTATTATCATTATTCTAAGAAAATGTCCACCTCGGGGATCAATAAAGTATCTATCTATCCATCTATCCATCTAATCCCATCATGTTAGTGTTATTATTATTCTAATCCCATCATGTTAATGTTGTATTATTCTAATCCCATCATGTTAGTGTTTTATTATTCTAATCCCATCATGGTAGTGTTGTATTATTCTAATCCCATCATGGTAGTGCTGTATTATTCTAATCCCATCATGGTAGTGCTGTATTATTCTAATCCCATCATGGTAGTGTTGTATTATTCTAATCCCATCATGTTAGTGTTATTATTATTATTATAATTATTCTAAATCCCATCATGTTAATGTTGTATTATTCTAATCCCATCATGTTAGTGTTGTATTATTCTAATCCCATCATGTTAGTGTTGTATTATTCTAATCCCATCGTGTTATTATTATTATTATTATTTTCATTATTCTAAATCCCATCATGTTAGTGTTGTATTATTCTAATCCCATCATGGTAGTGTTGTATTATTCTAATCCCATCATGGTAGTGTTGTATTATTCTAATCCCATCATGGTAGTGTTATTATTATTATTAGCATTATTCTAAATCCCATCATGTTAATGTTGTATTATTCTAATCCCATCATGTTAGTGTTGTATTATTCTAATCCCATCGTGTTATTATTATTATTATTATTAGTAGTATTATTAGTATTATTATTATTATTTTCATTTTTCTAAATCCCATCATGTTAGTGTTGTATTATTCTAATCCCATCATGGTAGTGTTGTATTATTCTAATCCCATCATGGTAGTGTTGTATTATTCTAATCCCATCATGGTAGTGTTATTATTATTATTATCATTATTCTAAATCCCATCATGTTAATGTTGTATTATTCTAATCCCATCATGTTAATGTTGTATTATTTTAATCCCATCATGTTAGTGTTGTATTATTCTAATCCCATCATGTTAGTGTTGTTATTATTATTATTATTATCATTATTCTAATCCCATCATGTTAGTGTTGTATTATTCTAATCCCATCATGTTAGTGTTGTATTATTCTAATCCCATCATGGTAGTGTTATTATTATTATTATCCCATCATGTTAGTGTTATTATTATTATTATTATCATTATTCTAAATCCCATCATGTTAATGTTGTATTATTCTAATCCCATCATGTTAGTGTTGTATTATTCTAATCCCATCATGTTAGTGTTGTATTATTCTAATCTCATCATGTTAGTGTTATTATTATTATTCTTATTATTATTATTCTAAATCCCATCATGTTAATGTTGTATTATTCTAATCCCATCATGTTAGTGTTGTATTATTCTAATCCCATCATGGTAGTGTTGTATTATTCTAATCCCATCATGGTAGTGTTATTATTATTATTATTATTATTATTATCATTATTCTAAATCCCATCATGTTAATGTTGTATTATTCTAATCCCATCATGTTAGTGTTGTATTATTCTAATCCCATCATGTTAGTGTTGTTATTATTATTATCATTATCATTATCATTATTCTAACTCCCATCATGTTAGTGTTGTATTATTCTAATCCCATCATGTTAGTGTTATTATTATTATTATCATTATCATTATTCTAAATCCCATCATGTTAGTGTTGTATTATTCTAATCCCATCATGTTAGTGTTGTATTATTCTAATCCCATCATGTTAGTGTTGTATTATTCTAATCCCATCATGTTAGTGTTGTATTATTCTAATCCCATCATGTTAGTGTTGTATTATTCTAATCCTATCATGTTAGTTTTGTATTATTCTAACAAAATGCTCTATATTTCAATCCTAACCAGTGTTTTAAAAATGAATAGTTGATTTATGATATTAAATTATGTAATATGGTCATCCATAACAGATCACCAGATAGACCACATGACTTACTATTGTATTAATTGAGTCATGCACTCCTTTCTGTGTTCGACAATCTGGAGTCACAACACCTTCTCTTTCACCCACCTCTTCTCCCCACTCAATACTTCTGTACCCCGCTGTTGACATTTACATCTGAACAGTGGATGCTGATGGCCTGGCATTGCATAAATTCAAATCACTATAGGCCACTTTCAGTCAGAATAGATTTTTTAAATTATTGAATGCTATGTTTTTCCAAGGCAATGATGTCATCGCTATATAGCTCCTTGACAACAAAGGAACATGCCGCCATGATCCAGGCAGAAGGCCACAATAGTATCATTACTGTATTATGCAACCATGGTGGTGTGGCGCCATCTGGTGACTTACTGTTGCCCTGCAGGCTGTCTGGATCAGGTGATGTCATTGTTAACCTTGTGTCAGGGTTGTATTCATCAGGACACGCAATTGAAGATGTTTTAAAGCGTTCTGCAACAGAAAACAAAAATGAGCATTTCTTATTGGACCAGCTCAGGTAGTCCCTTCCTGTTTCAGTTTGTCGTCTTCCATTTGTTTCCTAATGAACCCACCCCAGACTCAGCTCTTCCCTGGAAGCATATGACTGCAGATTTCGATCTACTGTCTGGACAGCGTGACTCAAGGTCCAGATGTAATCTGTATCTAAAGGCTTTATGGAATTTAATCTATAACAAACGCTGAAAATGAAATATGAACAGCTAATATTTATTGATTAAAGATGCAGACAACTGATGCAATTGATTGATTGACAGTAAATTGTGTCTGCCCCTACTCATGGCTAGTGCAGGCGTATTTCTGTCTGTAGTAAGTTGATGGCGTGGTTACAGATTCATGCTGAATTTCAAATCAACGATTACCCGCCTAGCTTGAGCAGAATAATTAAAAAGCCTACACACACACACTACATTGGCCCTTGCAGTTCAAACTCTGCAATTCTCAAACCTTACTTCAGTATATTGTGGTTCCAAACTGCAATACTCAAACCTTACTTCAGTATATTGTGTATATTATATATATATATATGCTCTTGCTTCCACTCTTTTAATGAACTAAGTTGTTGTTTTGTAGATTGAAGAGGAGCTGGCTTCCCTTCAGAAGGAGCGTACAGAGAGGATCAAGCACCTGCTGGATCGCCAGGAGAGAGAGATCGACTCGTTCGACATGGAGAGCCTCCGACTGGGCTTCGGTAATCTGGGGGCCCTGGACCCTCCCAAGGACGACTACAGATGACTAGGCCAGCCCTGATGACTTCTGTCTTCATCGTCTGGTCTGACGACCCTTCTGTTCCTCCTCAGCCCCCTGACCTGATGTGACCTGGTCTGGTTTTGGTTGGACTGGGCAGTTAGTCTTTAGCTACTGATGCCCACACACGCACATGCACACACATATACACACACACCAGCCACACACAAACCAGCCCAGTGCCTGTGCTGGTCTAACGCCAACGGGCCCCCCTCTCTCGTGGTGCCCATCACAAGATGACAAAAAATGATGGCTAACTTCCTAGGTTGTCTTTGTTTTAAAGAATAACAATACAATGTCAGTGTTCCTGTTTCTTGTGTAATGACGACATTTTTAGTGGAAACCAGAAAGAGAGAATAAGAGACAATAGAAGTGAATAATATTGTGTTGCTCAATGATCATGCATTAGAGTTGAATCATTTGTTCAAGCTGTGCAAAAACCTAAAGCTGAAAAACAGAAAACAAACGGGGCCTCCTTCCGCAGCAATTTAGTCTTTTTGTCGCTGATTTCAGTTCCTTCAAATCTTTTTGCTTTTTATATTCATCAGGAAATTTTTATGGAAAATTTAAAGCAATTTGATACGTTGAGAACATGTTTAAAGTCATAGTCTACATAATGGTACAGTAAATAAATGGGACTCCTTCTTTGGAGAGAATTGTATTATTGACTTGACATGAGACACTGAGGAGGGAGACTTGCAATGCACCCTTGTACTCCACGGTATCATACTGATTCTCTGCACTGGCAGGTAATGTGAATACAACATGGTTGAGTCAATGACACACTATTCACTATGTAGTGCAGTACTTTTGGGGCTCTGGTCAGTGCATATAAAAAAGTGCACTATGTAGGGAATAGGGTGTCATTCCAGACACAGACCCATGTGAATCCCTACTCCCAGGTAGCACAAAGGGCTTTGTGGGGGCTTGGGGAGGGACATGTATTTTGTGTATAGAAGGATTTTTTTTGGAGAGCTTTTACTTATTTTCGTATTGTACTATTTTAACTGTTACTCAAATTATAATAATTTGATTTTTCTCCTTCCTCTTTGTTCAGTATTTGAAAGTCGAATCAATCGGGCAATGGGATTTTTGCTCTGAAATGTTCATCTGAAATTAATCATTATTTTTGCTTAAACCTCCACACTCTACAAGCTGTGTATTTTCTTATACACCAGATCAGTAAAATAAATGCTTTAGTATTGCATGCACTTTAATTTTGTTTTCCAGGATTAAGAGAAAGCATGAGTCTGTCATCCAAGCTTTTAATTATATTTGTAAATAAAGTGCTCATCACACAACATTTTGACTTTATTGGATGCTTATTTTATTTTTATTATTTTCCTTATCTGCACATGGTAGACTCCTCACACCGCAATATATGCTCCCATGTTGTTTAACACTATGGGTATTCAATAGATAACAATGTATTAGATCAGACTTTGTTACAGTAATGTATACACTGCCGGTCAAAGGTTTTAGAACACCTACTCATTCAAGGATTTTTCTTTATTTTTCCTATTTTCTACATTGTAGAATAATAGTGAAGACATCAAAACTATGAAATAACACATATGGAATCATGTAGTAACCAAACAAGTATTAAACAAATCAAATTATATTTGAGATTCTTCAAATAGCCACCCTTTGCCTTGATGACAGCTTTGCACACACTTGGCATTCTTTCAACCAGCTTCACCTGGAATGCTTTTCCAACTGTCTTGAAGGAGTTACACAACATTTTTTATTTTTTACCTTTATTTAACTAGGCAAGTCAGTTAAGAACAAATTCTTATTTACAATGACGGTCTACCTACAGGATCTGCTTTTTTTTCACCTTGTCGGCTAAATACATCACAGACCGTGTCACCAGCAAAGTACTCCCACACCATAACACCACCTCCTCCATGCTTTACGGTGGGAAATACACATGTGGAGATCATCCGTTAACCCACACCGGGTCTCACAAAGACACCGTGGTTGGAACCAAAAATCTCAAATTTGGACTCCAGACCAAACACCAAATTTCCACCGGTCTAATGTCCATTGCTTGTGTTTCTTGGCCCAAGCAAGTCTCTTCTTCTTATTGGTGTCCTTTAGTAGTGGTTTCTTTGCAGCAATTCGACCATGAAGGTCTGATACATACAGTCTCCTCTGAACAGTTGGTGTTGAGATGTGCCTGTTACTTGAACTCTGAATTCCTCTGGTAACTAATGAATTTATCCTCCTGTGGCGGTCCTCATGAGAGACAGTTTCATCATAGAGCTTGATGGTTTTAGCAATTGCACTTTCAAAGTTCTTGAAATGTTCAGTATTGACTGACTTTGTCTTAAAGTAATGATGGACTGTCATCTATTTGCTTATTTGAGCTTGTTTGTCATAATATGGACTTGGTCTTTTACCAAATAGGGCTATCTTCTGTATACCACCCCTACCTTGTCACAACACAACTGATTGGCTCAAATGCATTAAGAAGGAAAGAAATTCCACAAATAATAGTGTGAGATTCATTTTCAACGGGTCAGCATGAAATAAATATAGGTCATGTTACAAACTAAAAAGGCTTCATTGTTGGGGTTTCTTTAGCTTAGCTACATAATGTGAATCCCATGATATTCAGTCAATTTCTATTGCAGCCAATTTCAGGACACTTATGTATCTCACAAGTCTGTTTATTTTACAGACAGTTGATCATAGAGCTTAGGGACATAGTCGACCCATTCTGTCTGATAGCATGTCCCAGCTACGGGAGTTCCCAGTCTGTATGTACGTCGAAAAACGTGGATCTTGATCTTTCCGCGGTTGTCTCCAGAGAGGTTGCTGAGGACAGGCTCGGTGCAGGAGGCAGACTTACTGCTCAGACCAGCCAGACTTATGTATAGACATGGAGGATCAATGATGGATAGAGAAGGTGTTGGTATACTCTAAAAGGATGATGGAAGGAGTAAGTTACCCCCATATCGTGTAAAGTAGCTATTTTCCTGCATAGAAGAAATGCAGGGACTGATTCCGGAGAGCTGGACACAGGACTGCTTTACACAAAAACAACTCAAGATGGCAGACAGAGGCCGGACTTCTTCTTCAGTGGGGTTTATTGGCAGTTGGCATCCAATGTTATGGTGCATTACCGCCACCTACTGTACTGGAGTGTGGGCTAGAGAGCGGGAGGAAATAAATATTTATCTTAAAAAATATGGAAACACGCACCTGTTTTGGCGAGGTGCTGGCTAGCGGAGTAGAACACTTGAAAAATAAAAGGAGAGCTTGTCTGTCAAAACGTTGATATTAGATTATTACATTATTGCATCTGACCTCCTAGAGTGTGTGGCTCTTTTTTTCCTTCTCTTAAAAAATATAAAATATTTGAGACCGCAGTCTCTAATGATGTTCTACTCAGTATGCTCTTTAAACTAAATTCCTGTATCCCCTTCTTCCTCATACTGGATCTCGTTCTCTCTTTCCCTCTCAAACCCACACTCACTACCACATTGTTTGTTCTATAAATCCTGTTAATTCATATGCCTTGCCACCGTGATATATAGGCCCAAAGGCCTAGACAATAAGAAGACACAGTGGTAGAATAAGTTCAAACCACACCGTTTTATCACAAAACCGGATAGCAACCTCTGTCCAGCATATTGCATGTGCAGTAAATCTTGGTCGGGCAACACTAAACAATACATTAATTGCCCTATAACGGTGACAAACGGTGCCCACAAACTGTTAGGGCCTAAATAAAGCTGTCCCAACAGCGGAGTCCCAACAGCAGTCCCAACATCTTACCACTGCTACACCTGGCTATCAGCGGAGGCTTGTCTGGCAGCGAAACAGTTCATTCAGCCTCATTTACTGCCTTTTTAAAAAACATAGCTGATATGGCTGACTTGCTTAAACACATGTGGTTTCTAATGACAATTGAGATGTACAAACTATGGCGTAAGGGGACGACAAGCGGATAAGAGGCAATCCGTAATTTAGATTAAGACATTAATGAGCAAGCTAGGACAAATTTAGTCAATATAACTGTTTGTTCAGCACTATTGAAACGTACAGCGACAGAATTCAGAACACGGGCCGTTTTTACAGTATTCTCCCTGTACACCAAGTCAGAACCGTAGGATAAAGAAAGGGGGCATATAAGCAGACAATGAAAGCTCTTACAATATTTGATGATTACATTTCTCTAAAACAGGCTATAGGCTACATGTGCACCACCAAGTCAGAACAGTAGACTAAGTTATGAAAAGGACACATGGGCTACTATCAGCCTACTACACCACATACACTTAGTATTACTTTCTTAGCTAAAGTATACATCTCCCTGGCATATTACATAATTTAGGCTCACTTGAACAGGAAGGTGGCGCGGCAGTCCTTCTTGTGGACAAATTTTGTCATCAAAGTCTGGCGTTCTCTGGATTTATGGTGCGTTCAAGACAACTGGGAACTCTGGAAAAAAAACAAGGTTGAATCATGACGTCAGGGATCTTCAGGTCGGAGCTCTAGAATTGGAATTTTGAGTTGGATGACCGTTCAGTCGGAGCTTGTTTTTTTCAGAGTTCCCAACTAACTGAAGAACGAGATTTTCCAGTTCCGAGTTTCCAGTTGTTTTGAACGTGGCAGAAGTCATGCTGGATTGACAGCATGGTCAATGTATTCAACCTTTTCTTGCCCATGGTGTGTTGCGTGTGAATGTTTATACTTTTAAGCTCGGAAAGACCCTTAAACTCATACTTGGACCACACACCCTCTCAACTGAATAGCAGGCTAGTAATTACTTTTCAAAGCTTGCAGTTAGCCACTGATTCCTTCCAAATCACTCAGTGTTGAATTTGTGATTTCAAACTTGTTGCAATGGCCAATGAGCACTGATACGTTTTATCTATAATTTATCTTCATATGACAAGGATTTGCCAGTAGATTAGATCTAACATGATTTTGTCTGTGGCCAATGACCTTGAGCCTTCTTGGATGGGCACTTCTAATGTAAATCTATGGCAGCACCCAAGGGACTTGAATTTTTGAGCTCTCCCGTAGATTTTGCGGTGATGTAGTGTCCCCATGAGTGACAGAACACTGAGCCAATCACGACACAACAAAAGAACATTACCAACCCCTACACTTCGTAGTATCCGCTGGCTGCCCCAACACCACAGAAAGCACTGAGCTAGGCTGAAACACCAGCATTTTGAAGCTGCCTTACTAAAGAAAGCAAAAAACAATTGTTTTGGGCTTTATTAAGTCAATTATTAAATGTTTTACATTGTTTGCAAACTGATATGTATTAATGCCAAAATAACATGCAAATCTGGCAACAACAACAACAACAACAACAACAACAACAACAAAAAATATATATATATATATATATATACAGTGCATTCGGAAAGTATTCAGACCCCTTGACCTTTTCCACATTTTGTTACGTTTCAGCCTTTTTCTAAAATTGATTAACTAGTTTTTTCCCTTATCAATCTACACACAATACCCCATAATGACAAAGCAAAAACAAAAATATCAAATTTACTTAAGTATTCAGACCCTTTACTCAGTACTTTGTTGAAGCACCTTTGGCAGTGATTACAGCCTCAAGTCTTTTGGGGTATAACGCTACAAGCTTGGTACACCTGTATTTGGGGAGTTTCTCCCATTCTTCTCTGCAGATCCTTTCAAGCTCTGTCAGGTTGGATGGGGAGCGTCACTTCACAACTATTTTCAGGTCTCTCCAGAGATGTTCTATCATGTTTAAGTCCGGGCTCTGGCTGGGCCACTCAAGGACATTCAGAGACTTGTCCGGATGCCACTCCTGCATTGTCTTTGCTGTGTGCTTAGGGCCATTGTCCTGTTGGAAGGTGAACCTTCATCCCAGTCTGAGGTCCTGAGCACTCTGGAGCAGGTTTTCATCAAGGATTTCTCTGTACTTTGCTCCGTTCATCTTTCCCTCGATCCTGACTAGTCTCCCAGTCCCTGCCGCTGAAAAACATCCCCACAACATGACGCTGCTGCCACCATGCTTCAACGTAGGGATGGTGCCAGGTTTCCTCCAGACGTGACGCTTGGCATTCAGGCCAAAGAGTTCAATCTTGGTTTCACCAGACCAAAGAATCTTGTTTCTCATGATCTGAGAGTGTTTAGGTCCCTTTTGGAAAACTCCAAGCGGGTTGTCATGTGCCTTTTACTGTGGAGTGGCTTCCGTCTGACCACTCTACCATTAAGGCCTGATTGGTGGAGTGCTGCAGAGATGGTTGTCCTTCTGGAAGGTTCTCCCATCTCCACAGAGAAACTCTAGAGCTCTGTCGGAGTGACTATTGGATTCTTGGTCACCTCCCTGACCATGGCCCTTCTCCCCCGATGTCCGGGCGGCCAGCTCTAGTAAGAGTCTTGGTGGTTGACGGAGGCCACTGTGTTCTTGGGGACCTTCAATGCTGCAGAAATGTTTTTTACCTTTTACGCCAATGCATTCCTCCTCTCTTTCATGTTGACGAAATGGTCTATCACTCTGTCATACAGTACACACTTTTATTTTTTGATGATCTAGACTACCTACAATAGCTAAAATGCTTGCCCGCTAGCCTAACTTCCATTTATGGGCAACGTTAGTTAGTTAACATTAGCCTTCGACATCTAGCTTCCATCCTCTCAGGCCAGGGGCACAACAATGTATGAATTCATGTTCCTGTACCCAAGAAATCAAAGGTAACTGAACTAAATGCAGTGGTGTAAAGTACTTAATTAAAAATACTTGAACGTTTTTTGGGGTATCTGTACTTAACTTTACTATTTATATTTTTGACAACTTTATTTTTTACTTCACTACATTCCTAAAGAAAATGATGTACTTTTTACTCCATTCATTTTCCCTGACACCCAAAAGTACTCGTTACATTTTGAATGCTTAGCAGGACAGGAAAATTGTATAATTCACACACTTTTCAAGAGAACATCCCTGGTCATCCCTACTGCCTCTGATCTGGCGGATCCACTAAACACATGATTTGTTTGAAAATTATGTCTGGATGTTGGAGCGTACCCCTGACTATCCGTAAATTTAAAAATCAAGAAAATTGTGCCGTCTGGTTTGCTTAATATAAGGAATTTGAAATGATTTATAATTTGATAATTTTGATTTGATACTTAAGTATATTTTAGCAATAACATTTACTTTTTATACTTAAGTATATTTTAAAACAAATACTCTTAGACTTTTACTGAAGTAGAATTTCACTGGGTGACTTTCACTTTTACTTGAGTCTTTTACTTTTACTCAAATATGACAATTAGGTATTTTTCCACCACTGACTAAATGACTATCGCCCCGTAGCATTCACTTCTGTCATCATGAAGTGCTTTAAGAGACTAGTCAAGGATCATATTACCTCAACCTTACCTGACACCCTAGACCCACTTCAATTTGCATACCGCCCCAATAGATCCACAGATGATGCAATCGCCATTGCACTGCACACTGCCCTGTCCCATCTGGACAAGGGGAATATCTATGTAAGAATGCTGTTCATTGACTATAGCTCAGCATTCAACACCATAGTACCAAGCTCATCATTAAGCTTGAGGCCCTGGGTCTGAACCCCGCCCTGTGCAACTGGGTCCTGGACTTCCTGACGGGCCGTCCCCAGGTGGTGAAGGTAGGAAATAACACCTCCACTTTGCTGATCCTCAACACTGGGGCCCCACGAGGGTGCATGCTCAGAACACTCCTGTACTCCCTATTCGCCCATGACTGCGTGGCCTCCAACTCAATCATCAAGTTTGCAGTAGGCCTCATTACCAACAACGACGAGATAGCCTACAGGGAGGAGGTGATGGGCCTGGGAGTGTGGTGCCAGGAAAATAAACTCTCACTCAAAGTCAACAAACAAAGGAGATGATTGTGGACTTCAGGAAACAGCAGAGGGAGCACGCCCCTATCCACATCAACAGGACCGCAGTGGAGAAGTTGATAGCTTCAAGTTCCTCGGCATACACATCACTGACGATCTGAAATGGTCCACCCACACAGCAGCGCCTCTTCAACCTCAGGAGCCTGAAGAAATTTGGCATGGCATCTAGAACCCTCACAAACTTTTACAGATGCACAATTGAGAGCATCCTGTCGGGCTGTATCACCGCCTGGTACGGCAACTGCACCGCCCGCAACTGCAGGGCTCTCCAGAGGGTGGTGCGGTCTACCCAATGCATCACTGGGGGCAAACTACCTGCCCTCCAGGACACCTACAGCACCCGATGTCACAGGAAGGCCAAAAAGATCACCAAGGACAACAACCACTCGAGCCACTGCCTGTTCACCCCGCTATCATCCAGAAGGCGAGGTCAGTACAGGTGCATCAAAGCTTCTATCTCAAGGCCATCAGACTGTTAAATAGCCATCACTAGGCGGCTTCCCTATATACATAGACTTGAAATCACTGAATGCTGTGACCAGTCAAATTTGGTTGGATCTGAATTGCCGTTATAATATTTGGCCAGTATGGAGAATTAAGTAAAACCACAGGTCCAAATCCCTATCTCCATTCATGGCTAATTTAGGAAAGGGACAATTTTAGCTAGCTGGCTAGATAGCCACCGGAGGACAACAACACAAGGAGATGCAACAATTCAAGTTTTTCTGTCAATGACGTATGCACTCAATGGGATTTGAAAGGAGTGACGCCAAATTCAAGCTGGCTTCCCTTCACACTGTTTTTGGGGTGAACCAGGACTATTCACAGTTGAGATTTTTTATACTTTTTTTGTCAATGGTGGGCAGATTCCTGGCTGGCTTCCCTTGCCTTCAGTGCTACGGGCAGCAACAATGTCATACTCGTTTGGACCAGACAGGATGAGATAGATGGCCTACACGTAGAGAGGCAGAGGGGCGCTGTTTCACTCGCTCAGATGCTTTCTCCTGTGAGATACATTCAGACTCTTGCGAATTAAAGGACAATTATGAAACACAGAAAGACGAAAGTATTATTATTTTGTTTTTAAAACATTTTATTTGCTTCCCTTGGCATCCATGTCCACATACTTTTGGTAATGTATATCTCACTGGTCACCCCCAAAAGCCAACACCTCCTTTGGCTGCCATTCCTTCCAGTTCTCTGCTGCCAATGACTGGAACGAATTGCAAAAATCATTGAAGCTAGAGGTTCCCATCTCCTTCACTAACTTTAAGCATCAGCTGTCAAAGCTGCTTATCGATCACTGCACCTGTATATAGCCCTTCTGTAAATAGCCTACCCTACTACCTCATCCCCATATTTATTTTTATTATTTTCACTAATTTTGCACTCCAGTATCTCTATTTGCACATCATAATTTGCACATCCATCATTCCAGTGTTAATGCTAAT
The DNA here is from genome assembly GCA_023634145.1 of Thymallus thymallus. NCBI lineage: Eukaryota > Metazoa > Chordata > Actinopteri > Salmoniformes > Salmonidae > Thymallus > Thymallus thymallus. The sequence goes on along the minus strand of CM042401.1, from coordinate 5,572,577 downwards.
CTGTAATTTATCTCACCACTATGGTCTATTTATTGTCCTACCTTCCTAACCTTACTGCATTTTGCACTACATTTGCACTCTGTATATAGATCTTCTATTGTGTTATTGACTGTACGTTTGTTTACTGTGTAACTCTGTGTTTTTTTTGTCGCACTGCTTTGCTTTATTTTGGCCAGGTCACAGTTGTAAATGAGAACTTGTTCTCAACTGACCTACCTGGTTAAATAAAGGTGAAAAAAATAAAAAATAAAGATGTAGTGTAACTTTTAAAAACTTTAAAAACTGTGTAATAATGTAATAATGTAATAAGTGCTATGCTGTTGTCAGATAGCCACCACTATGCAGAAATCGGTCCGACATTTCCTGGATGCTAATTCTAATAATTCGCCTAATTTCAGTTTGTGACAAAGCAAACAGTTATTGTATTGATAATCATTTTACCATCTAAACCGGTGTGAAATATATTTTCCATAAACCAAAACATTGTATTTGTAAGTTGATGTACGAAACCTTAAATTAAAGACGCAAAAATGAAACGACAACGGGAAGCATAGAATTAACGCACACAGAATTTTTAGACTTGCTGTCAATGAGAATTACACATCTAAAACTCATATTTCTATGTGAATTTGGTCTGGTCGCACAAGAAGTTACATATTGTAGCTGGGAAGGGCTTATCAAGACGACTGACTGAACCGATTTGACTCCGCACTCGACTCTCAGCTACGCGACATGCGTCATCCATTTGGGCACTTAGGCGTGTCCATAATGCCTCTCCCCGAGTAAACAGCCAGGTAGTCAAATAGGTGAAAATATATAGCATGTAGTAGTTCCATGGAAAAGAGACATGTTGAATTATAGCTTATGGATATATTATCTACTTTAACCAGGCTTATGTAAACTACGTGTAGAGTTGTGTTGTGTCATAGCACGTACAACAGGTGGTCAGGTAAAATACTGACTTTAACGACCTAACTTGAAAACAGGCTATATAGCAGGATTAACCATGAAGTCATTCACAGTTGCAATTTTTCTTCTGTTCATGCGTCAGACTGGTGAGTGTCCACTTGTGGCATGTTTATGAAAAGCCTATACATAAATGGTGGACTTTAAACACAATTCACTGTTTTAGCCTAATAAGTGTTACAGTGAAATTAGTTTAAACTAGGTAAATGTTTTTATCGATGTGGTTCTCACTTTTACTATTTGTTCATCGTGTCTCATCTGTTGCTTATTGTTTTCATGAAAGTTGCAGCAAATGATCGCTCAGATAAAACTGTAATTAAAACACTTGGAGCGAATATTCTACTTCCGTGTTGGAACACTGCGATTAATGTGACTCCCGCCTTCACGCAATGGATGAAGAATGGACAGTTTATCATTGGCCGAAATCATACCATAATTGAAACACCTTCAAGTGAAAGGCACCTGGCGATACTGTACAATCAAAGCTTGCACATCAATGGACTAGCTTTATCCGATGAGGGAACCTATCTTTGTGATTCCTTACCCCATGACAACAAAACTCAAACAAATCTGATATTGCAAATAGTCAGTAAGTATATGTTTTCTAATGTAACAATGTGTGTGTTGATGTCATTCTTGTATAATGAATTGTATATACGCTACATTGCCAAACGTATGTGAACACCCCTTCAAATAAGTTGAATTCGGCTATTTCAGTCTCACCCATTGCTTACAGGTGTATACAATCAAGTATCTTGGTCAATTGCCCTGGCTCCAAATTCCTTGAAACTGGTTCTTCCGGAATATTTGCTGCGGTGGCTAGTTTGGGGAATAACAGATACTGAAGTAGTATGTCTATGTCTCCTGTAGGCATTTTAATGAGCATGATAAGAGGGTATTTGCGGGTGATCTTAAATACTGTACGTTGAGCGGTGAACTTTCTGATTTTAACCAATAAGGACTGGGAAGGATCTCTGAAGAAAATGCCCTGTGTGCATGTTGTGGTATCAGTCCACATTGCTCAATAATGAAACATTGTAACAATGCTCGATTGTTGTATACTGTGAAGACTCAATTCAAGTGCAAAGTGTATGCCTACTTTGTAGACACTATTACTAAACTACCTAATGTTTACCTCGTACAGGTGGTCCTGACAATGGCACCACAGATATCCACCCAAACAAAATCCTTTCCAATGGAACCCTCGTCGTCCACAGGGGTTCCACGGTGTTGTTCAACTGCTCCTGCTGGTCCTATCCCTCCCAGAGTCTGTCCTGGGGATTTCTGGGTGTGGCGTCCAGCAACGACTCCCTGACAGCGGGTAGTGGGTCCTGGCTGGACTTCAGGATAGAGGACATCCAACCCACAGCTCAGGGGAACTATAGCTGTAGAGCCCGGAACTCAGTTTCCCAGAATGCAGTTAGCTGGACCAGAGAGCTGCTTGTATACTGTAGGTGACTATAGGGGTAATAGACTAGTGGTCTCTGATGCTTGGATCTGTCTTCTGTGATTGCCTTGGGCTTAGTGATAATACCAAAAAAAAAAAAAAAAGAATATTAACATTCTTTAACGTACCTAATGGTGCCCAGTGGTGCTTGTTTAGATTAACCAAAATAATTAATCTTATTATCATATTATCATACAATTCAAAATGGTACCTGATTTGTTATTACTGTGTAATTACCAAAATACCAAATTAATTCTATACCTTAAAATTAAGTGCTTCCATTTCTCCTCTAGATTCCCCAGAGAACCACCCGGAGTGTCAGTGGAAGGCAGGGAAGGACCCGTCCCATGTCCAGTTTATCTGCAGCTGGTTTGGAGGCTACCCCTCTCCCAAGTTACTCTGGGGGGAGAAACATCAAGAGCCAGGGAGCCAGGTGAACCAGGTTTTTGTTTGTGTACTTTTTGTGTACAATTTAAAAACACAATTTAATGGGATACAATGCATTTAAAATCATTGAGGATAGCACAAAAGTGTAACAACTTATTTCCATTGTTGTCCTCTTAGGTGGCTGGACAGCTGATGGAGTCGGAGGTGACAGACAGTCTGGTGGTGAATATGAACAGGTCTTTGTTGTTCGAGGGGCAGACCCTGAAGTGTGATGGGCATCACCTTATGATCAGTACAGAAGACGAGAAGTTCTGCTCCTTCACCCTCAGTAAGTAATATAAGAGACACCCTGCATACTAGTCAACATCTGCTATGCTTTCTGTTTACTTCTCAGCTTTCTGTTTACTTCTTTGGTTTCTGTATTGCAAATACTGTATAAAGACGCCCGAAAAAAAGTATCAATATCAGTTCCCTTCAGTTCAGGTCAACTCTTGTTTATTTCAGCTTTAAAACAACTGTATGGTTTCTGCTACTGTACAAAGCTCAGAATGTTAGCCAGGTAGTGGTACACAGCAAGGGAGCTGTCTTTGTAATTCCAGTATTTTGACGGGTTATCTTAGCAAAATGAAAGATTACTCAAACAATGAAAAAGCGCCAAAGAACATGTAAGCCTCTTACTCAGCCACACCTCTCCAGTGTGAGTGTGTGTGTGTGTGCATCCTTATATCTAATATAAATGTGTAATTATATCCCTGACCCAGTCTAACACCCTGTTTCTTCTCATCTCCCAGAGTCTCCCTATCCTGAAGGGGAACCACTGGTCACAGCTCTCGAAGGCACCAACATCACATTAACCTGTACAGAGTCCAGCTCCCTGCCTCCAGCCCTCACCACCTGGCAGAGGACAGCCCAGCAGGAGGACGTGCTACCCAGCCCCAAGTATGTCCTGTCAGAGCAGGGCCACACCTTCACCCTCACGATAGTCAACATCACCAAGCAGGACGAGGGTCTCTACTTCTGCAGGAGCGAAAACCCAATGATGGTCCGCGAGCTGGAGATCTATTTAACAGTTAAGAGTGAGTTGAGAGAGCGCGAGTGTGTTGGTGCGTGTGTGCACACACAACTATTTTTCCTTACTGTAAGAAAATTGTGGGACATATGGGAAACTGTATAGAAAATGGATCTACAGATTGTATATGGCCCTAGTGATAATTTATGTTTATAATCATAAAGGCCAGGTGTGGGGGATCTTTATCAGAACAAAACCATTTGTGAACATGCTTAGTGCAACACATGTATAGACACAGAAGACCATGATTTTAAACAAAAACCTAGCAAAGGCAGGTGCAGAAAGGTAGCAAGGCAACACCTTCTTTGGAATGTCAATAAACCGGTTGCCTCTCCTTGTGAGAGATTCTTGTACATTCATGTCCCTTAGTGACATGTAAGCATGTCTAATGAGAGACTAAAACATGATTAATCTTGTTTTTATTGTTTCCTCAGCCTCCTCTCAATACAGTGGAGCAATCATTGGGATATTCCTAGCCATTTTGATCGTGGGATCTGGGATTCTTATTGCTAAAACAATCTATTCCAGCCGTGACCGAATTTGCCTGGGTAAAACATTTTTTTTCCCATGAATTGCATTGAGCTTCAATTTAGCTAATTGTCCTTTGTTTATTATTGTGTAATTTCATGAAAGGTGAAAGAAAAAGATCCATCAACCTAAACTTATAGATAAGATATACTATATATTTAAATACTAACAACCAACTTTGAAATCAAAATTGATCTTTTTTTTATTACAGGTAATATATTTGAGCGAATGGGGGAGGAGAGGGGAGATGTGTTGAGCCTCATAGAGTCCGATGAAGAGGACGTGTTTCAGGAAGCAGTACCCAGACTGCCACCTCTACCTCTGACTAACGGACACAACACTACACTTGTACAAATACATAGAATCTCATCCAGTAAGAAATTATTCGAGCTGCTTGTAGAGTAGGGGATTGCCCACTTGGGTACTAGCTGCAAATACTGTATTTGTTTTGAAAAGGTGTAGGCCTGTTCCATATTATATTATGAAGGCAAGTAATGTGATTGTAATTGCATATAGCCGTAATATACAGTGGCTAGAACTGTAACTATTCTGTTGCTGTTTTGTATTGACCTCATACTGTATATGCAGCTCTAATTAAAACCTGTAACCCATCTCCTTTTCAGAAGACCATGAAGATGAAGAAATTGTTCAACATCCATTACAACTAGAAAATACAGATATGGAAGAACTTGTCACATTTTAGGTGTTGGAAGATTGTTTTTATGTTATTTTTGAAAGCATATCAAATGATTTGCAGCTGGTGGTTGGCTTTTACAGTAACCTATGAAGATGTATGGGTCTGCTTGGTTTTAGCTTCAGGCTTATTGATTGATCATTAACAGGTTATTTAAATGAATTGTTGCAATTTGTCTCATTAAATGAATTTTTTGACAATAATGTAGGATTTCATAACATTTTGTATCACTTAAACACAATAAACCAGAATTTTAAAAAGCATCGGCAGGGATGGATGTACACTGAGTGTACAAAACGTTCACCTTCCTAATATTGAGTTGCACCCCCTTTTGCCCGAAAGAACAGCCTCAATTCATTGGAGAATGGACAAAAAAAAGGTGTTGAAAGTGTTCCACAGGGATGCTGGCCCATGTTGACTTCACTGCTTCCCACAGTTGTGTCAAGTTGGTTGAATAGCCTTTGCATGGTGGACCATTCTTGATACACATAGAAAACTGTTGAGCTTGAAAAACCCAGCAGTTCTTGACACACTCAAACCGGTACGACTGGCACCTACAACCATACCCCGTTCAAAAGGTACTTAAATGTTTTGTCTTGCCCATTCATCCTCTGAATGGCACACATACACAATCCATGTCTCAAGGCTTTAAAAAATCCTTCTTTAACCTGTCTCCTTCCCTTCATCTACACTGATTCAAGTGGATTTTACAAGTGACATCAATAAGGGATCATCGCTTTTACCTGGTCAGTCTATTTCAGGGGTACTGAACTATTACCCTACGAGGTCTGGAGCCTGCTGGTTTTCTGTTCCACCTGATAATTAATTGCACACACCTGGTGTCCCAGGTCTAAATAGTCTCTGATTAGAAGGGAACAGTGAAAGAATGCAGTGGAACTGGCTTCAAGGCCCTGAGTTGAGTTTGAGGGGTCTATTTCATCCTAATGTTTTGTACACTTAGTGTATATTTCTCGCTCTCGTTTTATTAATGAACAACAGGTACAATTTACAAGTTGGAATGAGTATGTTTATCAATAGGCCAAAACAAGCCCAAGACGAGTCCATGTTACGTAATAGAAAAACAAGGGCACGTGTGGCAAGGTAGCCAATCGCATAGCATTGGAGGGATAGAATTTTACTGTACAGGAAATCAGATTAATTCTCCTTTGACTTACATTTGTCTTCCGAAAGCATAAAAAAAAAACATGTTTTTGGGCTATATTACAATTTAGTGATACAAATATACAGTGTGCGCTCTGTTTTTCTCGGAATATGGCATTTTAACATGGGATTATTGACTGGACGGCATTGTTAGATAAACAGGAAGTATAGACAGTTAACCGATCAAGAATGTGATAACCTGCTCCTGTCAACGTCTATCATTTGCAAAAATGTGTTCATTGAAAGACAACATTCGGCGCAAACGATCAGGTACGTGCCGTTTTATTTATAGTCCTATAATACAACAATATACCGGTAACTGACGAAATAAAGGAAACACTTGACTACATTCGGGTTCTGGAGGCTCTGTTATGGTGGGGGGTGCATTTTTTTCTGGCGTGGTTTAGGTCCACTGAGGGCAAAGTAAACGCCAATATATACATACCCAGCCATTCTAAGTGATCACCTTCAACCTATGATTAATCATTTATATCCTGGTGGGAGTGGTGTCTTCCAGGATGACAATGCCCCTCGAGTGGTAGTCACTGAATGATTTGATTAGCGTGAAAAACCAATGATCAACTAGATTCAGCTGCGGTGCGATTTTATTGGGGAGGCCGGAACATAATTACCAATAATTTATAGACTGCAAATTGGCCACAAGAAGCCCACCAAAAACAATCATTTCAAACCTTGCTTTTATTTGTATATGATCACATATCTCTATATTATGGTTGGGAATACTTTGGAACAGATTTCCCAAAATAAAATCACTTGGAGCTGGTGTTTATATTTTTTGCTCAGAAAACTTGGCCGCCAGTAGGGGAACTTTGATGTAAACCATATGCCATGATCGCAAATCAATTGGACACTTATGGGAGAGTGGAGTAGCGCCCGAGACCGCGTTTTACACCATCAACAAAACACCAATTTATGGAATTTCTCGTGGACTTCCAGACACTTATAGACTCTATGCCAAGGCTGTTCTGGTGGTTCGTGGTGACCCAACGCCCTGTTAATAATCTTTATATTGGTTGTTTGCTTTATTTTGCAGTTACCTGTAAATAGCTTTCATAAACAGTAAATCCCATGTAGAGGTTGTTTACTGAACAGCTTGCGCACTGACAAATATGTGGAGTACTCACTCAAACGTACTGTATTATGGTAGTCCAATAACACTAATTGTTTCTATTCTAACTTCTCGCCTCTCACAGCGTCCGATGGGCTGATATTGGAATTGAAATCCGCCCACCCTCCATCCCTGGAGGGGCGCGCTGGCTGCGAGACGTGGAGCGTCGATTTCTCTCCAGATGGATCCTGGTTTGCATGGTCCATGGGACACGGGATTGTGTGGGTGATCGCCTGGCCGCTTCGGTATGATAAGTATGTAAGGCCTATAGGCCTGTAAATATTCTTTCCTTCCTAACATTATTCATTGCTTCCCTCATTTGAAGGTCTCAATGTTATTCATTAGCAACTCTTGAGATGTTTTCTTAATTTGTTTACTGTCAATAATGCTTGTCCATATAGGGTCAGTAGGGTTGAGATTGCCCTGGAGAGTAACCGACAGGACAAGACCCTGAACTGTGGTCAGACAGTGTGGGGGCTGGCGTTTGGACCACATCCATCAAAGACACCAGCACCTGGACAAAAAGCAGCATCCTGTGAGAGGGAATCATCCAGACTGCTTCTGGCCACTGGCTTAGACAATGGCGTGATCAAGATATGGGATGTTGTAACTGGTGGGATATCAAACTTAGGACACAGTTCCGTTTAATTTCATGTATTGACCACATGATGCCAAGTCTCTTATGTTAATGTGCAACTCACAGTGCCCTGATTACATTTTCAGGTCAGCCTCAGTTTGACCTCAAAGGACATGAGGGTATTGCAAGGGACCTGGTCTTCACTCCCAACGGAAAGCTCACCCTCATATCTTCCTCTCGAGACAAAACCTTAAGAATATGGGATCTAACCCAGAAAGGTCAGCTATTGTTTTACATCTAAAAATCATTAATCCAAAGGACATTTCTCTCATCTTCTTCAATGCAGAAATTCATGGACATTTTTATTGCACATGGAATTGACCCTAAACTTATATATACTGTATGTTTCTCTGCCCTCCATAGGTAAAAAGGAGCCACATGTCCTCACTGGCCACAAGGACTGGGTCAGCTGCTGTAGTGTCTCACCAGACTGCAGCATGATCGCATCCGTCGGCAGGTTTGACAGAGTGAGTTGCCCCATCAGCAGAGGACTCTCCAAGAGAAGTAGAATTCTGGCCAATTTTTTTTATTTATAAAGTTAGTTGGTATCGTTTACTTGGCTGCAGCAGACAAACTGCAAACTAACTAAAGGACTTTGCACCGAACCTAACAAAGCAGTACCGAGCTGGACTGGTTTCGCAAAAACACATAGTTTGCTGAAAAGGAAATGCTGAGCCAGCAGTTTGGTTCGACTCACGATGGTAGCATGAAACGTTTTTTTTTTCCTTTTTCTTTTACCAGATGGTGTGTCTATGGAGCCTGCGGTCGTACACCTTCATCAGGAACCTTACGGGGATCAACCACAAGACATTCTACCTGTTAGCTTCCTGCGACTTCTCTCCCGACGGAGCACTGCTCGCCACCGCAGCCTTCTGTGGTTCCAGTTGGTGGATCGATCTGTGGGACCCCTACACTGCACAGAAATTGTCATCTCTAATGTACATCTCTATTTGAATACAGAGAGAGAGTTGTGTGTGAATAATAGTTTGATATGTGTAGCAGGATAATGATGTGGTGTATTAGTTGACACATCTATGCTTTTTCTTTGCCATAGGGATTGCTGTGAGATGTATGCACAGAACCAAATCTCATCATTGAGATTCTCCCCCGAGGGTTTGCAACTGGCCATTGTTACTGAAGACAGGTAAGAGTTTTTTTTAGTTAAGAGCTTTGCACTCTCCTCAACAAATTTAAAATAGAAAGTACAAGGCCTTGTGTTTCGTGTGTTTCACAGAGCCCTCCAGATGTGGGAGCCGGGACAGAGGGGCATGGTGATGCAGACCAAGGAGGACCGTGCTTCCAACGGGCTGTGCTGCAACTTCCATCCACAAGGGGGAGTCGTAGCCACAGGGTAGATATACTTTACTGGCTCATTTCCATTAGAATAACTTGATACAAACATGAGCATCCTACACCTAACTCATTTGAGATACATCCAAGCTCTGCCAGGCCTGGATATAATCAACTATGAATTATAAGGGTAAGAGTTAATGGATAACATTGGAGAGATGGGAATGACAACACCCCCTTATTTTACACTGATATGAGACTGTTGAAAGCAATTTCCAGAGGGCTTTGTGAATCCGGTCCTAGGAATTTGCCTTCACCTGTCTCTCATAGCAGTGCAGATGTAGGTCAGGAAACAAGGACAGAAAGCTCCTTTAGACTACTTCAGATGCACCTCTTTTGTCTGACATGGGTGTGTAGAGAAAGGGTATATTACTGGAAACTTTCAAAGTTTACCAGTAAACTACCAGAATTTTTGAATCTTTCAAGCATTTGTGTAATCTATCACAATATATCTAGTGGACCTTTTGGGGACTTAATTATCTCTGGTCCTCTGTGTGGCCTTATCACATGTTTATTTATTAAATGTTAAATTTAACCTTTATTTAACTAGGCAAGTCAGTTAAGAACTCATTCTTATTTACAATGACGGCCTACCTACAAGGTCAGCCATAGTAGTACAGCGACCCCTGGAGCAAATTAGGGTTAAGTGCCTTGCTAAAGGGTACATAGACATGTTTTTCACCTTGCCGGCTCAGGTATTCGAACCAGCAACCTTTCGTTTACTGGCCCGACGCTCTCACCGCTAGGCTACCTGCCGCCCATCATATGAAATAAAAAAAAATAGAATGACAAAGCTGAAAAACATTATCCTACATATAACCAACTTAGCGAATAGCATTAGTGTTTAATATGAGGTTTTCAGCATTAAATATTTGTTGCACTTATTTATTTTACTGCCTATGTATTTGCTGTCAATGTTTTTGCGTCAACCTGGTGGGAGTTGTGAAAAAAGTCAGTTGTAAGAGTTCCAGAGTTAATTGATAATGCCATTGTTAGTTAGCCTAATTAATGAAAAAAGCATCTATTTTCTCTTGAACCATATGGTCTATCTACTAGACAATATGGACAGATAAAATAAATAAAAAAACATTTTTTTTTTTTAAAATGTTATTCAAGTATAAATTACCTAAATTAATCCAATTGCCATAGAATTGATGTTAATTACCAAAGATAACGATAACTTTAGTAAATTACTAGTAGCTTTGCAACACTAGTCTGATTTATCAGCAGAGAGGAAACGCATTAGATGACGCATTCTCAGTAGGATAAGCCTAGTATGCTGATATTAGTTGCATACGGCATTCGTTTTTACTAAACTGTACACTCTAAATAGTATTTAGTATGATTAGTATGCAGTTTAAGTAAGTAAAAGGCAAGCCAGATTTCGGACACGACCCCGTGTTGTGGATGTCTTTTTAGTAATTAGTCTTATTTAGTTGACATATCCATGTAGGAAGATTTAAAACAAGGCAAACAAATGTGCTAATACCCTGTGTGTTATTGTTGCAGGACCAGAGATGGCCACGTGAGGTTTTGGAGGGTTCCCAGGTCAGTGCCCAGTCTGTGCCACCTGTGCCGCTCCGCACTGCGCCACTCAGTCTCCACCCACCAGGTGGAGGCCCTCCCCATCCCACGCAGGATCCTAGAGTTCCTCACCTACAGAGACATCCCTGACCACTCGGAAGTACGATCTGACCGCTCATCAGATGATGAGGAATAGTGACTTTGGGAATAGGGGGAGAGTGTTTCTGGACTTCATTTACAATGCGTTTGATTTGGTAAGTATTGACTGACTAATGATGGAACAATCGGAGAAGAGCTTATTATTTGCCTCGTTTTGGAATGCATAAAAGTTGGTGGGGATGTTGTCCGACTGAAATGGGACTTTTTAGGACCTTGATTGAGTGGATTGGTTTGTGGTTTACACACAATCAGTAATGTCCGATCATCTATTTGTCCAAGGAAATCTCTCAGGATGTCAAAATGGAAATGCAATTAGCTAGTGATTATACTCAAACATACAGCTGAACTTTTAAAACTCTTAAATCCTAACGTTATGCTGGTTAATTTACATAAATTGCACCAAAAAAAATGTGAAGTTACTAGATCTATATTTTGTGATAGGGGTATATTAGTGTGTAAATTGACATGTGTAATTTTGCTGAGTAAATATCAATTTTGTATTGTGTAAATTGGTCTATTAAATCATAATTCCATGACATGTATAGTCAAAAAAATACACGAATTGCATACTTAATTGATATTAAACAGAAATTCTAATTAATGTAAATAAAGGAAGTGTGTTCTTATTATGACGTTAATCTCAATAGTTCTCTCCCCCCTCACGCTTTCATTGCTAAATGTTATATTTTAGTGAACAACGGGGTATGCAGCCCTTTTGTCCCAGCCCAACACTAACACACCTGACTCAAGTAACCATGGTCTCAACCAGCAATGTATTTCATTGCATCAAGTGTGTTAAAGATTGGCTGGAACAAAAAACATGCGTAGCTCTCCAGGAACCGGGTAGGTGACCACTGCGTACTAGATCAAGGGTTCCCAAACTTTTGTTAAAATATTGCTATATATATAATATAAGTTCAAAGCTTATTTCCTGCAATTCTACCCATTTTGTCATGTGGTGCAGAGAAAATGTTGCCGTTTTTAAATCTAATTTTATTGCAACTCTATACATTTTGCCATGTTTTATGTGTATTCATGTGATTTTAGTCTCAACAAAATCTATGGGCAAAAAAAACCTAGCTAAAAAACATTTGCTGACATGGGCTAGTTGATCTGGAAGCACTGTACTGGATGGTTGTGAATGTTTGGGGACCGCTGGTCTAGGTGGCCTCATTGACCACGGTTTCTCTCACTGCCTGAAAAGCTGCCACCATCGAACTCAACTGAGTCCCGAGGCCAGCTGGTACCTATAAGAACAATACACATTATCAAAAAAGGTGTAACATATCAGTCGTCTTAATTTACATTTAAGTAATTTAGCAGACAGCGTTTTCCAAAGCGACTTACAATTTGTTGGGTGTATATAAGCAACATTAGGACTGTCATTGTAAATAAGAATTTGTTCTTAACTGACTTGCCTAGTTAAATAAAGGCTAAACAAAACAGCCAATACAGGATACTTACTCAGTATCTGCCAACTTGATGACCAAACCCATCCGAATCGAAGGAGGGAAGTCCACTGTAAGAAATACATGGTTGATTTATACCAAGGAAGTTAACAGGTGTTGCAACGTCGCGCATTGATCCTACGCCTCAATCACACCGACAGTATCAATGCTGCGGAACATTTAGCGTAACATTAGGCCGGCATGATACTCCTTAGTATCGGGGCAAGGAAACAAAAACAAAGTGGATTTAACTTCTTCAGGAAAACAGCCCTAATGTTGGAAACGGTCACATTTATTTATTTCCCCAGCTATAGCACACTATTTTCCATACAGGTTTTTAAAGGACTTAAGAGTTAGGTCTGTTTCATGTTTTCCAAATAAAGAAATATTGCGATACGGGTATCGTCACAACCCTAGTAGCTATGCTACTATACTGAATGCATGTATCTACCACGTGTTGCAGACGGTCACATGGTTGTTGGGAAATCTACACATACAATTCAATGCATACCTTTGATATATCGAACGTATGCACCCCCCATCCCCCCCCCCCCCCCCCCCCCCCCCCCCCCCCCCCAAGACAGGACTGAGGCGTCAACCAATCTCAAGTCACAGGAGACACCTCTCCATGGGGGATAAAGATCCCCTTTCTTCTTCAATGGTTTCACTTCACCCAGGAAGACACCCAGCTAAGAAAGAACCCTGCCGTCAAATGGCCACAGTTTGAATGTCAAAGGAATTAGCCTTGGTGGAGGCTGCCCCCAATGGTTTCCAATCAATGGGAGGTCCTTTACGTTTGCACGACAAAGAGATGTAGCAGAGTGAAGACCCTAGGTGATACCAAGGGACTGCTACCTTGAAAAGACACTAAAACTTACAAAAACCTTAAATTCTCTTTTTCCAAAGGACACAGAGTATTTCTGATATCCAGTGTAACAAATGCATTGGCCAATCATACTTCAGCACAGATTAATAAGTATACAAGCTGATTGCCATACTTTCCTCAAATGCATTGGTGTTAACGGGGTAGGCCTAATCTTAGGATTTTGTCTTAATGTACTGCAGTTTTTATTCCTGCTTATAGATCATTAGATGCTGTACCACAGACCAGCCATTCTCTCTCAAATACAGCCTGTGCCTACTCCTTTTGCCAAGTGTTTCATCTGTACTGCACTAGCATTGACTACAGCTAGCTAAAGGTTGCTATCCCATTCCTGTTGTCTATTCATTGTTTTATCTTTTAATAAATGCACATCATCTGCACAGCTTTCATTCCAGTGTTAATGCTAAATTGTTATTATTTCGCCACTGGCCTATTTATTGCCCTTCCTTCCTAATCTTACATTTGGACACACTGTACATAGATTTTCTTTTGTGTTATTGACTGTATGTTTGTTTATCCCATGTGTAACTCTGTTGTTGTTTTTTGTCGCGCTGCTTTGTCTTTGCCAGGTCGCAGAGAACTTGTTCTCAACTGGCCTACCTGGTGAAATAAAAAAAAATGTGTTTACAAGCGTGTGGTTCTGGTACCAAACAGTTCTACAGCTCTAAAGAATTTACGATGCCTTCAGAAAGTTGGATGATAATTAAGATTAATTAAAGACCAGAGTTTTCCATAGCCTCAGATAATGGACGGTATATTTCAGAACTAATAATCAATCGACTTATCACATGTCACCATTGCCTCTTTGTATAAGGAGGGACACCTCTCTAATATACAATGATTTGATACACTTCTGTACTGTATCATAAAATTAGCTATAATTATAAATAACTATAAAGCCCTCTATGGTAAGGCCAGATGAATCTGCCAAGATAGTTAAGAACAGAAATACATAACCTCAGAGATAAGACAATTCTTTATAATCATAAAAAAAACAAATCTTGCTATATTGTTAATTTCAATACTAAAACGTAGCAGTAGTGGTGCGTACCACACTACCGAGGGCAAGCCATTCCTGCTACAATGAGATCACCGGTAGCCCTGGCAACAGCAAGGGGTCTCCCGGGAAACTAGACCAATCTAGTAACTGTGCAGATAGTGTCAAATTCAGGCCTGGTAGGTCTTCTCTCATATACTGTGTCTATTTAGAATATATCTACCAAATATACCATGATAATATACAGTGCGTTCAGAAAGTATTCACACCCCTTGACTTTTTCTACATTTTATTGTGTTACAGCCTGAGTTGAGATTTTGTGTCACTGGCCTACACACAATACCCCATAATGTGAAGTTATTCATTTTTACAAATTAATTTAAAATAAAAAACTGATGTCTTAAGTATTCAACCCATTTGTTATGACAATTCTAAATAAGTTTACGAGTAAAAATGTGCTTAACAAGTCATAATAAGTTGCAAAAATAGTGTTTAACATGTTTTTTAAATTACTACCTCATTCAAAAATACAATTATCAGTAAGGTCCCTTAGTAGAGCAGTGCATTTCAAACACAGATTCAACCACAAAGACCAGTAAGGTTTTTCAATGCCTTGCAAAGAAGGGCACCTATTGGTAGATGGGTGAAAATACAAATGTTTGCAATAAGCCTCTAAAGTAAAAATGTGGCAAATAAAGGTACCTTATGTCTTGAATAGAAAGTGTGTTAGAAATGTTTGAAGCAAATCCAACAACACATCACTGAGTACCACTCTCATATTTTCAAACATGGTGGCTGCATCATGTTATGGGTATGTTTGTCGTCAGAATAGAGCTAAGCACAGGTAAAATCCTAACGTAAAACCTGGTTCAGTCTGCTTTTCAAGATACTGTGGGGGTGGGGGTGGGGGTGGGGGGATTCACCTTTCAGCAGGACAACAACCTAAAATACAAGGCCAAATATACACTGGTGTTTCTTACAAGACAATGTGGTTATGCTAGTTACAGTTTTGACATAAAGATAGATAGATAGGTACTTTATTGATCCCCCGGGGGGGAAATGTCATAAATAAAATGGGCTTGAATACATAGTATATGGCAAGACTTGAACATGTCTGTCTAGCAATGATCAACAACCAACTTGACAGAGCTTGAAGAATTTTTTAAAGAATAATGTGAAAATATTCTACAATCCAAGTGTGCAAAGCTCTTAGAGACTTACCCAGAAAGACTCACAGCTTAAATCACTAACAAAGGTGATTCTAACATGTATTGACTGAGGGGTGTGACTACTTATGTAAATTAGATATGTGTATTTCATTTTAAATACATTTGTAAAAATATCTAAAAACATGTTTCCCTTTGTCATTATGGGGTGAGAAAACAAAATTTAATTTTATCAATTTTGAACTCAGGCTGTAACATAACAAATTGTGGAATAAGTCAAGGGGTATGAATACTTTCTGAAGGCACTGTGTATATGTATACAATTTAAAAAAAAAATATATATATATATATATATACACACACACACACACACACACGTTTCATTATGTAATTATTGTAAAAAGAAAGTAGGCTCTCCCCGACCAGAAGTCCATAATCTCCAAGCATACTTAACACATTGAAAGGCCCCGACAAAAACACATTTTCAAAATACAGCTTCAGATTGAGGATACAGTGATTCTACCTGTGATGCATACAATGGAAATACCCAAGCCCATACTGCATGGAAATGCACAATATGTGTTTTGCATACAGTATCTGTAGAACCAGTCCTCTCCAGTGCTTACCTCTGTGTATGAGTAGATTGACTTCAGTCAGGATGTCATGCAGGGCTAGGCCTTTCAGGGTTTTCAGCTGAAGAATCTCTATGGAACAGAAGGAACATCTCTCAATATCAAGGATGGAATTCATGCTTTTCTGACATTATCCTCTACATATCCATACATAACAGAAACGGACATATCAGCACCTGGTCAAAATTAAGATGTTCTATGTTGTTCTTCCTTATTCATTTGTGCTTTTCTGACATTATCCTCTCTATCAATTATCCTCAATAGAGGGTACAAGAGATACTACACTATACTGAGATGTGACACTGTGGAGATACCACATATTGGAGATATTATGCTAAATGGAGATATGGTTACGCTACGTGTAGATTATTCTCAGCTGGCCATTTTGCTTTTTCTAGATACTGCACTACTGTATGTAGATATACCATGCATTGGAGATATTGTTATTTAGGGCGGCTGGTAGCCTAGCGGTTAGAGCGTTGGGCCAGTAACCTAAAGGTTGCTGGTTTGAATACCTGAGCCGACTAAAGTGTCCTTGAGCAAAGCACTTAACCCTAAATTTCAGGCTGCTTACCACTCTCTCCCAAAATACATAATCCCGGAGGACCCTCTTGATGGGGCTGTCCATATCGGCAGACTGTGATATGGACATTTCTTGGAGAGACTCCTTCCCCTCCAGGAGACTCAAACATGATGACAACACCACTCCAACGGGTGTTGCTGGGCAGCTTCAATATAGTGCTCTTATTCTTCTCGCTCTGCTTGGTGAGGTAGATTGCTGCTATAACTTGATGAACCTTCACATACCTAACCATTTCATTGGCTCTCTTGTAGAGTGTATCCATTATTTTCAGTGCCATGATGTCCTTGAGGAGCAGATTCGATGCATGAGCAGAACAGCCAATGGGTGTGATGTGAGGGTAGGACTCCTCCACTTTAGACCAAGCAGTCTTTATGTTCACAGCATTGTCTGTCACCAGTGCAAATACCTTCTGTGGTCCAAGGTCATTGATGACTGCCTTCAGCTCATCTGCAATGTAGAGCCCGGAGTGTCTGTTGTCCCTTGTGTCTGTGCTCTTGTAGAATACTGGTTGAGGGGTGGAGATGATGTAGTTAATTAATCTTTGCCCACAAACATTCAAACCACCCATCAGAGATGATTGTAATACAGTCTGCTTTCTCTATGATTTGCTTGACCTTCTATGATTTGCTTGAACTCTGTTGAACTCTGCATCCAGCAAATTAGTAGATATAGCATGTCTGGTTGGAGGGGTGTACAGTATGCTGGGTGAAGAACATTCAGAAATCTCTTCCAATGCACATTGCCTGTAAGCATCAGAGGTGAACCAGTTGCATACACAGCTCGAGCAAGAAATTCATCAGCATTTCTCTGACTACGTTCCTCCATTGAGTAAAACAAAATGTCTGATTCCAGGAGGACCATAAGCTGTTGCTATCAATAAGGTGTCTGATTCATCATTTTCACCTCGAAAAGAAGTAGAGGGACTTTTGACAGAGGTTGCTTGTTGTGAGCGCTGAGGGAAATGTATACACTTGGCCAGATGATTCTGCATCTTCGTTGCATTCTTCACATATGATTTGGCACAGTATTTGCACATTTCCTTCTACATTAACTGCAGTGAAATGTCTCCACATCACATCTCCCATGACATTTTCCTGTAAAGATTAGAAATAAATTAGTAAAAAAAAAAATCATACAATTCCACGTACAGATAAATAGTTAAGCAGTTAGATTAAACTACTCCTTTGTAAGATAAATGTTTTAAAATCAAACATGTATGGAAACAGGTGAATTAACACTTCTCAGTTAGCAGGCTCGAGCAAGCTAAAACAAGCTAAAACCAACATGGTAGCAAAAACTAAACACACTTTGCTGTATGCTACTATTTACTAGTTAACAAAAAAGCATCTATGTCATATAAAATATATTCACCCCACCCAGTATTGTAATCAAAACCAGAAAGAATGCAGTCCTTGGCTCAGACAGTGTAGTAGTGTGGGCTCAATAGCATCTCATTAGTGTGCAAGATCTTGAGAATCAGCTGTACATGTGATGGAAGAGTGCATTGCACATGTGGGTTGCAATTCCATTGAATTGGGGATAGTTTAACCAAAATATGCCACAAGACCAAGCATTGCCTTATGTGTATCCCAACTTTTTTTGGATACACATAAGGCAATGTACCCTTTAAGTGTGTACATTACTGTACATTACTTAGGATATTGCTTTTCAGGAGGAACATTTAAAACATCAGTAGAGGACATCATTAAAGCTAGAATCCTTACTTGCTACATCCCTTTTTGGACTTATAAATTAATGACATGTCCCCATTGATTCTTGAAAAATATAACATTAATACCTCATGAGCTTAGTTCAACTATCATACCCCATCAGAACCCAAAATATCAGCTTATTTTACTCCAATGTTTTTAACCAATGTAAATAAAAACAACTGTACAGCCTCAAAACATGATTAAAACGTTTGATATCATGGATGGTTAGTCCTTGCACCCGTAAGCAGTTCTGTCTATGAATTTGAGAGTGGTTACATTTCTCTAGACCCATCCCTCAGCTTTTTACCAAAACAGAGGCGGGGAGTTGCTTTGTTATTTTTTTTATTAAGGATTCTAGCTTTAACCTACACTGTTCTGTGAAAAAGTATACATGACCTGTATACATGACCTGTATACATAAAACCCAAAACCCTCTCACAGACCTAACGGGGCAGGCTCTTGACTTTGCATACTTAATTGCCTGCTGATGGGCCATCAACTGTGGGCTTCCCATTGTATTCAAACTGGCTAGGTAGGTTTATGTTACCAGAACTTTTTTTTATTTTTATTTAACCTTTATTTTACTAGGCAAGTCAGTTAAGAACAAATTCTTATTTACAAATTCTTAATCACTGGTAATACTTTTTCCCTTACCTGCAGTATGTTGAGTGATCTTCACGTCTCTTGATGATAGGCTCACAATAGCTTTCAATCCATCTGGAGTTATATCAATGCTGCAGGGACAAGTTCAGACATACATTTTTTATTTCACCTTTATTTAACCAGGTAGGTCAGTTGAGAACAAGTTCTCATTTGCAACTGCGACCTGGCCAAGACAAAGCAAAGCAGTGCGACAAAAACAACACAGAGTTACACAGTAAACAAACATAGTCAAAAACACAATAGAAAATCTATATATACAGAGTGCAAAATGTAGTGCAAAATGTAGCACATAAGCCTCTGATTAAAAGGCAAGACACCTTCGGGCCTCTCCAGACCCCCTCACCTCTCCTGTTGGATAGAACATACTCCAGCCTGGGGATCATCTGGTCCAAAGCGGAACCTGGTGCATCTGGACTGCAGGGCCCGAGATGATCTTAAGACAGGTAGTTACAGATCGGACAGATCCGTGTGTTCTCTGTGTACTTCTAAATGACTGTAGGAGAGGAAGAGAGAGGTAGAGGAGGAGAGAGATAGTGGAGAGAGAAAGCAAGAGAAGAGAGAGGAAGGGAGAAATGGATGTCAATGATTTGAAGATCAGCAGACAAAAGCTCATAGAAAAGAAAAATCTAAAATATTACAAGAAATTGCAGTACATTAATATTGTAAATAATTAGCAGTAATAACAGGGTAATATGCAATATCCCCTCACAAATGCGTTCAACATTTTGGTTGTCGTCTCACATCCCATGTTACATCCCATGTTATTTTAATCAGTGAGAATGACTGCAAATGACAGGTTAGCTGGCAGGCAGTTCATTTGGCCAGTTGGTACACAGCAGGTGAGCACCTCAAAACAGATGGTTACCTCGCCGCAATGCATTCTGGGCATCCCGGGTCATGGCATCAGCCTTGTCCAGTATCACCAACTTGAAACCCTTCCTGGAAGACAGACAGAAAATAAATTAACAAACAATAAACACACATTTTGTGAATTGAAGTAAGGGCTTTCTGTGTAGGATACGGGGACTTTCAATAATCTTTTGTGTTCCCTTGTCCTTGCTGAAAAGACTGGGAAACTGATTGCGATAAGGTAGCTAAGAGACCTCATTCTCAAAAAGTATTGATTATATATATATATATATACACACACAGTGGGGAGAACAAGTATTTGATACACTGCCGGTATTCCTACTTACAAAGCATGTAGAGGTCTGTACTTTTTATCATAGGTACACTTCAACTGTGAGAGACGGAATCTAAAACAAAAATCCAGAAAATCACATTCTATGATTTTTTAAAAATTAATTTGCATTTTATTGCATGAAATAAGTATTTGATCACCTACCAACCAGTAAGAATTCCGGCTCTCACAGACCTGTTAGTTTTTCTTTAAGAAGCCCTCTTGTTCTCCACTCATTACCTGTATTAACCACACCTGTTTGAAATCGTTACCTGTATAAAAGATACCTGTCCACACACTCAATCAAACAGACTCCAACCTCCTGGGATGGGCTACAGGACAATAGGCAAGCAGCTTGGTGAGAAGGTAACAACTGTTGGTGCAATTATTAGAAAATGGAAGAAGTTCAAGATGACGGTCAATCTCCCTCGGTCTGGGGCACCATGCAAGATCTCACCTCGTGGGGCATCAATGATCATGAGGAAGGTGAGGGATCAGCCCAGAACTACACGGCAGGACCTGGTCAATGACCTGAAGAGAGCTGGGACCACATTCTCAAAGAAAACCATTAGTAACACACTACGCCGTCATGAATTAAAATCCTGCAGAACACGCAAGGTCCCCCTGCTCAAGCCAGCGCATGTCCAGGCCCGTCTGAAGTTTGCCGATGACCATCTGGATGATCCAGAGGAGGAATGGGAGAAAGTCATGTGGTCTGATGAAACAAAAACAGAGCTTTTTGGTCTAAACTCCACTCGCCGTGTTTAGAGGAAGAAGAAGGATGAGTACAACCCCAAGAACACCATCCCAACCGTGAAGCATGGAGGTGGAAACATCATTCTTTGGGGATGCTTTTCTGCAAAGGGGACAGGACGACTGCACCGTATTGAGGGGAGGATGGATGGGGCCATGTATCGCGAGATCTTGGCCAACAACCTCCTTCCCTCAGTAAGAGCATTGAAGATGGGTCGTGGCTGGGTCTTCCAGCATGACAACGACCCGAAACACACAGCCAGGGCAACTAAGGAGTGGCTCCGTACGAAACATCTCAAGGTCCTGGAGTGGCCTAGCCAGTCTCCAGACCTGAACCCAATAGAAAATCTTTGGAGGGAGCTGAAAGTCCGTATTGCCCAGCGACAGCCCCGAAACCTGGGCCAAAATCCCTGCTGCAGTGTGTGCAAACCTGGTCAAGAACTACAGGAAACGTATGATCTCTGTAATTGCAAACAAAGGTTTCTGTACCAAATATTAAGTTCTGCTTTTCTGATGTATCAAATACTTATGTCATGCAATAAAATGCAAATTAATTACTTAAAAATCATACAATGTGATTTTCTGGATTTTTGTTTTAGATTCCGTTACTCACAGTTGAAGAGTACCTATGATAAAAATTACAGACTTCTACATGCTTTGTAAGTGGGAAAACCTGCAAAATCGGCAGTGCATCAAATACTTTTTTTTTTAACCTTTATTTAACTAGGCAAGTCAGTTAAGAACAAATTCTTATTTACAATGACGGCCTACCTACAGGGTCAGCCCCTGGAGCAAATTAGGGTTAAGGTCCTTGCTCAAGGACACATCGGCTGGGTTTTCACCTTGTCGGCTCGGGTATTCGAACCAGCAATCTTTAAGTTACAGGCCCAACACTCTAACCGCTAGGCTACCTTATTAGGGATTGTAACGATTTAGCGATATGGATCGGTATCCCGTTCAAATGTTTAAGATAGGAGTGTGTCGGTCCGAGGGAGCCCAAACCGATCCAGATGTTGTATGAGTCATCAGAAAATAAATAAAAATGTTACGAAATGCTGGTTCACTAAAAAATACTTACAATCTTTTGTGACTGAATTTATGCGTCATCACACCCAGTAGCCAATATTGAACTAAGCATGTAAATGTCTACGACAGTCATTGATCTCAAAGTCAGATAACAGCTGTGCGCATAGAGCGCAGCTGCTCGTGCCAATGAGCGGTAGGCCTATCCCTGATCTAATATTCGTACATCTGTGCACAACTTTCCGCATTCAAATGCTTGTAAAATGGCTTTCGGAAAGTCTTTATTAGATGGGTGACAACCAATGTAATTTGCTGGGTCATTGTTACCAAATGCGCTGTAGAAAATGGTGTTTTACCGGCAGAGTTGTGTAGGCTCGGCTACAGGAGTGGACACAACTCACATCTAACTGCCGATTGGGTCTTTTCGGTTGGTGTGTTCACTATAAGAAATAGCTTTGGTAGTTTTGCTATAAACAGTCAGTGCATTGGTCATTTGTACACAAAGTGTAAAGTTGTAATTTCACAAGAAGGACAGCAATAATTTTTGCAAGCCGCACTCAGTTGGAGCGGGAGAAGACCAGCTCCCCTTCATAAAGTTCCAACGGTCAAAACCCTTCACTTTTGAGAAGGGGACAAAGTCCAAAGCTGGTGTACCAAAACGCAACGACACTGTCGATCTGATCGAGGAGTTAGAGAGTAGTCGCCCCCCCACCGACCTCGCCCAGACCATCTGACTAGGAAGGACACCTCCTTCTTCCAATCAACATCTCCAATCAACACAGGATTGAGGCGTCGACTATGGCAGCAAGAAGCCTAGCGGTTAGAGCATTAGGCCAGTAAACGAAAGGCTGTTGTTTGAATACCCGAGCCAACAAGTTGAAAAAACAGTCGATGTGCCCTTGAGCAAGGCACTTAACCCTAATTTTCTCCAGGGGCCACCCTACTACTATGGCTGACCCTGTAAAACAACACATATCACTAAACCTATCCAGTGCATGTGACAATAAAACTCCTCAAGTAACAGAAGGAGACATAATCCCCATTCTTCTTCAATGTCTTAACTTCATCCAGCAAGACACCTAGCTAAGAAAGAACCCTGCCGTCAAATGGTCACAGTTTGAATGTCAAAGGAATTAGCCTTGGTGGAGGCTGCCCCCAATGGTTTCCAATCAATGGGAGGTCCTTTACGTTTGCACGACAAAGAGATGTAGCAGAGTGAAGACCCTAGGTGATACCAAGGGACCGGACTACTACCGTGAAAAGACACTAAAAACTTACAAAAACCTTAAATTCTCTTTTTCCAAAGGATTCAAAGAGTGCCAAAGAGTATTTCTGATATCCAGCGTAACAAATGAATAATTGTGTAACTATGCCATGTCTTTCACTTTGTGTAATGAATTTAAGATATTTTCGATCATTCATGAATTTGAAGTTATTAGCATGTACATTTCGGTATGTACGGAACCACAAGGAAATGACATGAACATTGAAATAGGTTTTGTGAGTGCACAAAGAAAGTACAGACAATTATAACCATAATACGTTACAAACAGAACCTAACTAAACCACACCTTCTTTCACACCTGGACTCAAGTGGGAGGGATTGATCTGAAGCTTGGCCAATCAGTGTTATATTGGCCAATATCTGTGTTATATTAATTGGCTAAGTCAAAGCTAATATCTAAAGATAAATATTGCCATATTACTTGCTAAAAAAAAATGTAGCAGCTAAAACGACAAGTGAATCAGTGGGTGATGGGTGTTCCAAGACAAATGAAAACATACTTACTGGTTCTAAATATGTTCTAGTCATCTAGGGTCTATGGCCTGTATTTTTCAACCCTAAAAAGATGTAAAAAAAATATATAAAATATGAAAATATTGTTTTTTTCCCCTGCAGATTATTTTAAACGGTTGTCTTTCTGTTTGGTATGTGTTATCTATTGTTTTAAAAGCTTTCAAATCTTTTGTTGGGTGTGTGAGATCAAGTGCACCTATATGTGTGGACTCACTTAAATAGTCTGTAGACTAGGCTATATGGGCAGAGAAGCACGCTGCAGTTAGCTTCCTAAATATGCAGGGATTTTTATGCCAGTAAAATCCTAAATATAGGACCAAACACACATCACGACAAGAGAGACAAAACAACACTACCAAAAAGAGATACCTAAGACAACAACATAGTAAGGCAGCAACACAGCATGGTAGGAAC
Source organism: Thymallus thymallus (assembly GCA_023634145.1). Classification (NCBI taxonomy): domain Eukaryota; kingdom Metazoa; phylum Chordata; class Actinopteri; order Salmoniformes; family Salmonidae; genus Thymallus; species Thymallus thymallus. Next base: position 5,548,274 of record CM042401.1, on the reverse strand, counting down.
GTAACATGACAACAACATGGTAGCAGCATAAAACATGGTACAAACATTATTGGGCACAGTCAACAGCACAAAGGGCAAGAAGGTAGAGATGACAATACATCACGCAAAGCAGCCACAACTGTCAGTAAGAGTGTCCATGATTGAGTCGGAGATAAAACTGTCCAGTTTGAGTGTAGTTAGCTAGTGTAGCCACTACCAGGTAGTGATTACCCTCAACTTTGGTACACCAGAAGTACATTCATTTCCAATGGAACGCTGCCATTTGCCTTGCCCTATATATATATATATGTTATTGTGTTCATTTTTATTGTTTTACTTTAGTTAGTAAATATTTATTGGTTAAGGACTTGTAATTTGTTTTATTTAACCTTTATTTAACTAGGCAATGACGGCTTACCGGGGAACAGTGGGTTAACTGCCCAGTTCAGGGGCAGAACGACTGATTTTTACCTTACCAGTTTGGGAATTCGATCCAGCAATCATTCAGCTACTGGCCCTACATCCTAACCACTAGGCTACCTGCCGCCCCAATAAGGGGGTCTACAGCTTTTGTAGTCGGCGCATGTGACAAATAAAATTAGATTTGAACTGTATGCATAGACTGCTTGACAGAAATGGTAGCAGAAGGTGAATGTAATTTGTTGCACATAGTGTGTGCCGGCGTCCTAGCTAACTAGCAGCATGTAGTAAGCATAATATACAGATAGATCCTACTCTAAAGCTTCATGTCCATGTGTTAAACTCTTTGCGTTCCCGCGGAAGTCATTCATTGTAAATGGAGCAGTCCACAACACTACTTTTGGGATGCCGCACCAGGCTTCAGTGCGTTCTTGCTCGTGCGTTGCATTACCATGCGGTGGTACAAACGGAAGTTAATAAAAGTTATACGTTGTGAAGGAGGGCACCATACAGAGGCCAAAATAATAATGACTATTGTGTAATTATGGACAAGAAGATACCAGCTAAATGACTGGAAACGTGTCTCCTGTAAGAATGGCAAACCAGCCAACAGAATGGCGGGCAAAATCAATACATGCAGAACTGTTCTGTGCATAATTTAGCATGCCATCATGCATGGCAAGCTAGTGATTTGAAATCAGTTCTCTCTATGAGAACATCCAGTTCAATTGATTGATGTTGCTAGAGATTAATGTGACAGAAGAATAGAAACAAAGAACTAGAATAATTGGTGTAATGTTGCCCCAGTGTGTCGGTAGCTCTGCCAGCCTATGAAAGCTGTAGTACGATAGAAGAATAACGTTCATCTGTTCTAATTAACTAACTGCAGCCCGTTCTGCAGCCTTGCGAAGCACATGTACCATCAAGTACGGAAAATGGGGGTTCGACATTCGGCAAAAACAACACACTGCAAAACCCATATGCACCTGGTGGACATAACGGCGTAAAATTCAGCCGGGCCAACCTAAACACCGGTTTGAACCAGAAACAATATAGATGAAACGCTGAAACATTGACAGGAGATAAATATTTATAACATATGTATTTTACTCAGCTTCCAAATTGTCCCGCTTCTATAAGTTATGGAGAATGTAGCTCAAGTCCAGTGTCCACTCTACTCTCTTTCAAACTACGTCTACGCTATTGGCTGATATAACCCAATAATACCGATAGCCTAATACATTGGGCTACGTGAGAATCTATCGTATTTTAACCTATGTCTTAGAATATTTTTGCGCATTTTGATCTTGACTAGGGTGGCAAAATTGTTGGGATCGGGGCCTGGGGCACATAAATCTAACATAACATTGCGGGACTGCGGTAGGGTTCGGGACCAGTTCTTGCTGGTAGGTGTAGGAAAGAAGCCAGCTTGGGCGGTACGAAAAGTATAAGGCATAAGATGTCCATTAATATAACGTTACAAATAAGCGAAAATGCACATCACACACAAGGGAAACATTGATTGAAGTTCGGCGAGCTACAGTAGCTAAAGGTTTCTATTAGATAACACAGCCACAAAATAAACTGTGTCCAACAATTAGTTTTATTAATACATCTTTAATTAGATTTATTAATATAGATAGGCATAAGAATAGCAGTGTGGTTAGGTCTAAAATCATTATAAGAAGATACATTGTAGAAATGGGCAGGGTTTAGCCATAATTATGATTTTGTGGCTATGTTAACTACGTAACGTAGATAGCTTGATGGCAACACGTAAACTAGCTGGCAAAGTAGCGTCTGAGACCCGCTAGCTAGTTGATTTAACTTACCACGGCAAAGTTCTTGACTGCAACGGTATTTTGCTAGTCGATGCCATTTGAATCGATTAAAATGCACGCGTGCATTGATTTAATTCGCTAGAAAAGAGTGCTTCAGTCTCTAATCTGCTAAATATTTTTGGCGCGCTGCACTTCAACAAAATGTGCTTTACGTCACGATAGAGCGTTTACGGCAGGTCTGCAACCAATCGAATACGTTGTTTTACTGTGGGCGGAGTCAAATTAATCTTTATAATATTTCGCGGCAAGCATCCATTTCTTTTCCGACGACGTACCTCTCCAAACAGCAGCTTTTCTCGTTCTGTCCGTAGAAGACAAAGAACCATGTCCGACGAAGGAAAACTTTTCGTCGGTGGCCTGAGCTTCGACACCACAGAGCAATCTCTCGCAGAAGCTTTCTCGAAGTACGGAAACATCGCTAAATGTGATGTCATCATGGACAGAGAAACAGGAAGGCCTCGTGGATTCGGCTTTGTGAAATACGACAATGCCGAGGACGCTAAGGACGCCATGGAGGGAATGAACGGCCAATCTCTCGACGGCAGAACCATCCGTGTAAATGAGGCAGGCCAGGGTGGTGGTCGCGGAGGAGGCGGTGGATTCAGAGGTTCCCGAGGTGGCGGAGGATATGGCGGTGGAGGTGGCGGAGGATATGGCGGTGGCGGAGGCTATGGCGGTGGAGGCCGTAGTTATGGCGGCGAAGATCGGGGTTACGGAGGTGGCGGCGGATACAGGAGCGGTGGTGGTGGAGGAGGCCGGGGCGGTGGTGGATACTCCTCCGGCGGCGGCTACAGGGACAATAACTAGATCCCAGGGAACCTACGGGGACCTCTTGGGGATCCTACAGGGACAGTTACGACAGCTAGCTATGCTGCAAACGACTAACACCGATTCAAGATCATCATTTGGCTGGCTCTTCAAGAAATGACCGAAAGACTTTTGTTGTAATCTTAGTCCTGTTCGCATGTGTTTAAAATCGAGCATCTTTACATTTAGCCACGTGTGTCGGCCATTGATCTACAAACCATGTTCATAGTCATGGTCTTGCCCAATAGCATTCCACTGGGAGTGATTTTGTACATCAACGTTGAAGATTATTTTTTTGTTGTCAATTGTGTTCATTGAGCCTATTAAAACGATTTGTTGAAAAATGAAAAGTTCTCATTCATTAGTGAAAGAATTCAATGTTGCCATATCAAACGGTGAATTAAGATGTATAGCTAACGGTATGCGTGCGTGTTGCATGAATGTATGCCTTAACACAAGAAAAGGGTCGTCTATCTATTTAGCTACGAAAAGGACAACTCACTCGAAAGTCGTCCTTTGGTAGAGGTACATTCAGACACAATGGTCATATTTATAATTTAGGTAAATGGCCGCAAGTTCGCGTGAAGTTTTTATATATAGACGCCTATTCTCAGACAATACGGAAGTAAAGCGGAAGGGGGCTTTACTTTCAGAGGTGCTTGATAATTGTTAGCAAAACAATTAGCAAAAACACTAGGGCAGATGCCCATGTTTTTCAAATATTTCTAACTAAATGCCAATCTTTTTTTAGAATTGCGTCAATCCCACTGTTCAAGCATGCTTGGTGGGAGCCACAAAGGCAAGATTTGATATTGCAACACATGCTTTTTGGTCTTCCGGGTAAAGGATGGGGGTTAGCAGTGTGGTTAAAAAAGCTGATTTAAAGAATTCTAGAACTGGGCAGGGTAATGAAATAAATGCAAATGTAGCCTAGTAGCACTTATATAGACATGCTCTTATCAAAAAGTGAGTGACATTTATCTAATTGATTTTAATATGGCAGTTGAATTACAATATTCATTTTGGTATTTAAATGTTTGTCCTGTTGTAGGAGGCTCAGACATGGCTTTGATTAGCTGTATTACTGATCACACTGCAGTAGGCACGACATGCATTCTAGAATTCTCTAACAGGACATCAATGTAGTGTAGCCTTTAGAAGCCAAGCAGTTATTTTGTGTGTGTTGAGGGATGTCCAGCAGGCAGCACCAAGCCTGTTCAGTCCAGCATTATGAGACAATGCTGTCTGATGTCTCTGCAGGTGACACAGGAAATGTCATAAAAATCACTGGTTCCCCACTACCTGCCTCATTCAAGATGGCACACACTACCATTAAAATACTACTTGAGTAAAAGTCTAAAAGTATTTGGTTTTAAATATACTAAAGTATCAAAAGTAAAAGTATTAATTATTTCAAATTCCTTATATTATGCAAACCAGGTGGAATAATTGTCTTATTTTTTTTATTTATTTTCAGATAGCCAGGAGCACACAGGGCACATGTAGAAAAGCCAAAATAAAAACATTTCTCCCAATTTGGTTTGGTGAAAAATGACATAGGCCCTACCATCCTGACAACACATTAACATTATAATGTGGAGCTGATTATGGAACCTACTGCAGCTACTGTTGTGTGCATGTTTTGTTAATCATCTGTATTGACTATTTTTTGGATTCACAGACTTCGCCCTCTAAACCTCTGATAAATATATAACAGAAAATCTGTACTGCAAAATCATTCTGGCTATGGATAAGGAGACACATTAACATCCAATACGTCAGAGGATATACCCAATGGATAGAGTTTACCTCATTAAGATTTTTTAATTTTTTTATTCTGCTTTGCTTTGCACTAAAATCATAATAAACACTGAGAACTGAAATATTGTGTTATTTTTATGCATATTATTATTATTAAGGGAGGTGGGTAGTTAATAAATGTACACCAAAAGGTTCTTCAAGGATCCATTAAAAGGGGTTCTTTGAAGAACTTATAGCGGTTCCCCCACAGTTTCAATTTGAAGAACTCCTAAAGGTTACTCCAGGAACCTTTTATTTTTAGTGTGGTATGAAGTTAAAACTGAGTTCACACTCACTGCACTGCTATAATCTCGCGATAACTCCTCACGCACGCAGCATCACTCGTTGGTGGTGCCCCAAGCAGTGGCCCCCCTTCTCTTCTCCCGCAGCTTCCCTGGGCGATGCTGTTGCTGTGGATTTGATTGACGGGAAACATGTCGATGTGGTGGTGGGAGCGAACCGGGATACAGCTGCTGGCATGTGAGACGGGGAGAACCTATACCCAATCCACACAGCATCATCTTTAAAATGATTATACGAAGCTGCTTTAGTATTATTGATCCGTTATGTTTTTTATTTGAAATGAACAAACAGAACGCTGACTGGATTTATTAGATAAGGCGTGATCGGTTGTGTTCTGATTGTTATTGCTGTTGAGGAGGTATAGCCTAGGCTATCTGCATATTGTGTTTGATGATATAGCCCTCAGCATCAGTACCAGGCTCAATCAGAAACACCTTGATGAACCACCGCCTGGAATACAACAAGGACTATTGCAATGGAGTCGCCTTTCACATAGATCACATCTCGTTTCTTAACCAGTGTATATAATATATTATACCACCACGTTGGCTGGCGTTTTCCAGGTTACTTTATTACATGGAGCTATTTCCACCTTTATTTTCCGAGTAGAATATTTTTGTTGAAGTACACATAAAAACGACCACTGCTCGCAAACTATGGACGAGGAAAATATGACAAAAAGCGACGAGCAGCATCTGAGTTTGCAAAAAGCCTTGCAGCAGTGCGAGTTGGTGCAAAATATGATAGACATAAGCATTTCCAGCTTGGAGGGTTTGAGGACCAAATGTGCCACATCCAACGACTTGACACAAAAAGAAATACGAACGCTGGAGGTAAGCAAAAGCACCCGTTCTGTAGAATGAATAGGCTACGGCTGCATTGAGGCTAATCAAGCTATGTATTTTGAACAAAATCAATGTGGGGTTGGTTGTCACGTCTATCAATCAGCATCAATGTACATTTTTCAATGTCGTTGAAACTGTTGACTACTATACCATTGGAATACTGTGTTAATTCTATGTTATAGGCCTACAGCCTAGATGTGTTGTGTGCAGTGTAATAAATCATGAAGCTGTAGCTGCAGTGAGCGAGCTGTTGTGGCTTGCGCATTCTGCAGGTGGTGGAAAGAAGGTGGAACGTTCAGCTTTAGCACCGTGCACTCTTCTCCATCAGAATTCTTCATGAGAACGTTGAGGCCTAAACATTATCTGTTTCTGATTTATATCATTATCATCATCATTGCCATTATCATCAGCTCGCGCTTCTATCATCAGCCAGGCTATATTGCAACGACTGTTATGCAAGTGTGTATTAGTGAAATTGCTTCAAATTGTCATCTGAATTAATTGGCCCACAGGGTATTCCGTAAATTGCGTTATGTAATGGCCATGATATTATCAAAATCCAGTGCTGTGTTTTTGGTATCAAAACATAGATATATTTGTTTGTCAAATTAATATAATAGGGTCTGGATACCCTCGGTACATTTCAGATGCACTTAGGCCCCAATGTGGTTTAAACTACGTAGACATTCCCTGGTGTGTTCCAGGTGGTGATTTTAAATGGAACTATATAAACCGAGGCCCAATCTGATGGGGCTTGATGTGTGTGAGTAACTTCATTATCCTAAACATGATGAGATGACATAGGCCTGTAATACATGTATGATGACGTTTACGTGACCACAGATGAAGGAATAGTAGTCATACACTGTTTGTTTATTAACTGTAGTGTCCCTTTCCCCACTGATACAAGGAAAACAAATCCACACCTGTCCCTCATATGGACTTCATATATATATAGGCACAGCATTTTACAATATATTTTTAGGGAGACTGTAAGTAGGCCTAGAGGCTGGAGTTGAATTGCATTTCAGAGTGGAGTAGATATTGAACACATCAAGTATGGCCATATAGCTAGGCCTTCAGTATGGCCACAAATTAACTTAATAGCCTACATGTCAGTGTGAATAGAACATGCTGAATAGATTCCATAATATGTCTAGCAGTAACAATTATTTGATCTAATAAAAGTTCACAGTGTGAAGTTCCTCACTCCCTAGCTACCAACCAAAAACACCACTTTGAAATGTAGGGCTAGTTGTTTGACTCAGGGAAACTGTGATATGTCATGCAGGTACATATCTTCAGTCAGGAAAAACATTGTTGCGTTAAAAACAAAATAAACATGGGGCCTTAAGGCCCGTTTAGGTGTAGTGTATGTGCACGTGTTTGTATGCACACTGTTTGGGACTTCTGAGGCAGAGGGCACAGTAGATGATGGAGAAGTCATATTTGGTTACACTTTACATAAAGTTGCTCCTCTTCCTGATTAGTTATAATAGCATTGTATTAGCATGTTGTAATAACGTATTCTCGCAGATTTTTACCAAGGGCATGTTATTATTTTTTTTATTTAACTAAGCAAGTCAGTTAAGAACAAATTCTTATTTACAATGACGGCCTACACCGGGAAAACTCGGACGACGCTGGGACAATTGTGTGCCGCCCTATGGGACTCCCAATCACGGCCGGTTGTGATACAGCCTGGATTCAAACCAGGTTGTTCTGTAGTGACGCCTCTAGCACTGAGATACAGTGCCTTAGACCACCGTGCCACTTGGGAGCCCCTGTTGATGTAAAAATGTTTTAAATACATTTAATTGATCTATTATTTGATTAATTGATTGATTGACAGCTTTAGATTAGATAAATTAAAAGGGCAATCTGCGATTGGTACTTATATTTTTGGACTTTTCAATTAATGATATACAGTGCCTTCGAAAAATATTCAGACCCCTTAATTTTTTCCCACATATTATTACGTTACAGCATTATTCTTCATCAATCTACACACAATACCCCATAATGAAAAAGCAAAAACTGTTTCTAGAAATGTTTGCTAATTTATTCAAAATAACAAACTGAAATATCACATCTACATAAGTAGCACCTTTGGTAGCGATTACAGCATCAATTATTTTTGGGTATGACGCAACAAGCTTGGCACACCTGTATTTGGAGAGTTTCTCCCATTCTTCTCTGCAGATCCTCTTAAGCTCTGTCAGGTTGGATGGGGAGTGTTGCTGCACAGCTATTTTCAGGTCTCTCCAGAGATGTTCGATCGGATTCAAGTCCAGGCTCTGGCTGGGCCACTCAAGGACATTCAGAGACTTGTCCCGAAGCCACTCCTGCGTTGTCGTGGCTGTGTGCTTAAGGTCATTGTCCTGTTGGAAGGTGAACCTTCGCCCCAGTATGAGGTCCTGAGTGATCTGGAGCAGGTTTTCATCAAGGATCTCTCTGTACTTTGCTCCGTTCATCTTTCCCTCGATTCTGACTAGTCTCCCAGTCTAGTCAGAAAAACATCCCCACAGCATGATGCTGCCACCACCATGCTTCACCGCAGGTATGGTGCCAGGTTTCCTCCAGACGTGACGCATGGCATTCAGGTCAAAGAGTTCAATCTTGGTTTCACCAGACCAGAGAATCTTTAGGTGCCTTTTGGAAAACTCCAAGCGGGTTGTCATGTGCCTTTTATTGAGTAGTGGCTACCGTCTGGCCACTCTACCATAAAGGCCTGATTGGTGGAATGCTGCAGAGATGGTTGTCCTTCTGGAAGGTTCTCCCATCTCCACAGAGGAAATCTAGAGCTATGTCAGTGTGACCATCGGGTTCTTAGTCACCTCCCTGACCAAGGCCCTTCTCCCCTGATTGCTCAGTTTGGCCGGGCGGAGTCTTGGTAGTTCCTAACTTCTTCAATTTAATAATGATGGAGGCCACTGTGTTCTTGGGAACCTTCAAAGCTGCAGAATTATTTTGGTAGCCTTCCCTAGATCTGTGCCTTGACACAATCCTGTCTCGGAGCTCTACGGACAATTCCTTCGACCTCATGGCTTGGTTTTTGCTCTGACATGCACTGTGGGACCTTATATAGACAGGTGTGTGCCTTTCCAAATCATGTCCAATCAATTGAATTTACCACAGGTGGACTCCAATCAAGTTGTAGAAACACCTCAAGGATAATCAATGGAAACAGGATGCACCTGAGCTCAACTTCGAGTCTCATAGCAAAGGGTCTGAATACTTATGTAAATAAGATATTTCTGTCTTTTATTTTGAATACATTTGCAAATATTTATAATAATCAGTTTTTGATTTGTGGTGTATTGTGTGCAGATTGCTGAGGAAAAACATTTATTTAATCCATTTTAGAGTAAGACTGTAACATAACCAAATGTGGAAAAAGTCAAGGGGTCTGAATACTTTCCAAATGCATTGTATATCCATTTAAAATAAAAATATAATGTATAAATGCGCTTAGTTCAACTGTTGTACCCCTTCAAGCCCCAAATATAAGCTTGTTTTACTCCATTGTTTGTAAATAATATAATGTAAACAAACACTGTAGGCATAAAAACATGTTTGAAATATATGATATCATCGATGTTGAGTCCTGTGTTAACCCGGATATATACATTATTATAGAAACTACTATTTTGAATATGAAAGTGTCTAACCATTGCAATTGTGGGATATTATTTCATTTGTAAAATGTCCACCTGCACTGTTCAAGACATTGAACATGTTCTTATATCCCAGGCTTGTATGAGGGAGACATTCAATATGAGGAATATGAGGAGCCTTGGGTTCACTTGATTTTTTACTTTTGCACAAAAGAGCTGTCTTGACTTCTTGTGCAATGCTAATTTGAAGGACAGTTTAACCATTGTTAAACAGAAGTTATCATTGTACAGTACAATACAATACAACTTAATTTATCCCTTTGGGATTTCTGAATGTTTGGATGGCTCATCTACTGTACTGTGGAGCGGTTTCCCCGGATACAGATTAAGCCTATAGTCCTGGACTAAATAGCACTTTCACTGGTGATTCTCCTTTGAGCTTGCTTTTTAGTCCAGAAATAGTCTTGATGTGTGTCAGAGAAACCGCCCCTGTATGTTTGGCAGTATCTCTCTGTTGTAAAGTAAGATGCACGTGGGATAGGTTTGACTATACTGTATCTCAGATGCCTTTTTCATCATAGAAGATTTTGATTAAGTTCACAGAATCAGAATCACTTTTATTCACCAAGACATTTACATATACCCGGAATTTGACTCAGTGAATTGGTGCTGCCAGCAATAGACACATGTACAGACAGAATACAGACAGAACACAGACACAAAGTCAACAAACAGAATATACAATATAAACACAGTAAACATAAAACATTCAACTCTAGCATATAGGCTGATTTACAGTGAGGATATAGAATTTGCAGTGGAGATATATTTATATATGCAGAGGGAGGGGTGCTCAAATTTGTTGGTACCCTTACAGCTCATTGAAATAATGCTTCATTCCTCCTGAAAAGTGATGAAATTAAAAGCTATTTTATCATGTATACTTGCATGCCTTTGGTATGTCATAGAATAAAGCAAAGAAGCTGTGAAAAGAGATGAATTATTGCTTATTCTACAAAGATATTCTAAAATGGCCTGGACACATTTGTTGGTACCCCTTAGAAAAGATAATAAATAATTGGATTATAGTTGTTTCTTTAATTAGTATCACACGTCTCCAATCTTGTAATCAGTCATTCAGCCTATTTAAATGGAGAAAAGTAGTCACTGTGCTGTTTGGTATCATTGTGTGCACCACACTGAACATGGACCAGACAAAGCAAAGGAGAGAGTTAATTATTGAATAATAGACCAGCATGGTAAAGGTAAAGGCTACAAGACCATCTCCAAGCAGCTTGAAGTTCCTGTGACAACAGTTGCAAATATTATTAAGAAGTTTAAGGTCCATGGAACTGTTGCCAACCTCCCTGGGCGCGGCCACAAGAGGAAAATCGACCCCAGATTGAACAGAAGGATAGTGTGAATGGTAGAAAAAGAACCAAGGATAACTGCCAAAGAGATACAAGCTGAACTCCAAGGTGAAGTTACGCCAGTTTCTGATCGCACCATCCGTCGCTTTTTGAGCGAATGTGGGCTCCATGGAAGAAGACCCAGGAAGACTCCACTTTTGAAAGAAAAACATAAAAAAGCCAGACTGAAATTTGCTAAAATGCATATTGACAAGCCACAATCCTTCTAGGAGAATGTCCTTTGGACAGATGAGTCAAAACTGGAGCTTTTTGTCAAGTCACATCAGCTCTATGTTCACAGACGATAAAATTAAGCTTTCAAAGAAAAGAACACCATACCTACAGTGAAACATGGAGGAGGCTCGGTTATGTTTTGGGGCTGCTTTGCTGTGCCTGGCACAGGGTGCCTTGAGTCTGTGCAGGGCACAATGAAATCTCAAGACTATCAAGGCATTCTGGAGCTAAATATACTGCCCAGTGTCAGAAAGCTCTGTCTCAGTCGCAGGTCATGGGTCCTCCATGAGGATAATGACCCAAAACACACAGCTAAAAGCACCCAAGAATGGATAAGAACAAAACATTGGACTATTCTGAAGTGACCTTCAATGAGTCCTGATCTGAATACTATCGAACATCTATGGAAAGAGCTGAAACTTGCAGTCTGGAGAAGGCACCCATCAAACCTGAGACAGCTGGAGAAGTTTGCTCAGGAAGAGTGGGCCAAATCGTTTTTTTGTTTTTTTGTGGAGGGGTATCAACAAATTTGAGCATGTCTGTATATCCAGTCTTGTGCAGAGGTGTACATAGTGCAAATGCAGTATAGTGCAGTTATGGCTGGAATGGAGCGAATGACATGGCATCAAACACATGGAAACCAGGAGGTGAGGATGGACTCTATGATTGACGTTTAGAACCGGAACAGGATTGACTGGGAGAGGTTGAGTTTTATTTTCAGCTTGCGCAAGTAGTACATCCGCTGGTGTGCCTTCTTGGTGACCAAGAAGGTTGTGGGAGATGATGGTACCCAGGAATTTGAATAATTCAGCCGTGGTATCAATCCAGAGGGGGAGAGATGGTTGGGGACGCTTTCTGAAGTCTGAACTCAAGTTGAAAACTCCTCACCCTAGTGTAGAAAACAAATGACTGGCCTTAGCCATGGGAGCAGGTAAAGTATCAGCCCTCTGTACCCCAACTGTAACCATAACCTTCGGAGCTCAAACACACTCACTGGGCACTAGGGCTAGTGTGAAAAGACAACCTCCACAGAAACCAGTGTTTACTTCTGTTTCTCTGGTTGTATTGACCCACTTTTGCCATTCACCCCTTGAATAACTGAGTCTTCTCCTATTGAAAACAGCTTTTATTGGACAGAGGACGATTCATACACCACTATCCATCCCAATGAACAAGAGCTTGAAAACGTTTGGTACCCCACAACTAAAGATTTGGGTAGAAACTGTCTTACCAAAAAAGTATTCTCATGACAGTGCAAACACAGGAACTAGTGTCTATGAATCTGCCAAGCTCCTTAGAGATCTACTGACATGTAAAATATTCACGTTTGGAGGTTTAGTGTTGTTGACTTAGATAATTAGGTTTATTTGTGTAATGAGTTAGAGATAACACTCCCGCCTCTTCCCATGGGAAATGAATTGGAATATTGCTATATTGTTTATGTTTTTGTTGGTGACTATCCCTGTCAGATATTTGCTTTAAGGACACTTGCTCTATGTACTGTATTATACAATAGCTTAGACCTGTTTTAGTAATTGTATTGCTAATGGCTAGTTGTAGCAGTTCCTTTAAGAATGTATTTTGTAGTGCACTGTATAGGAAATAGTGTGCCATTTGGGACGCATCCATAGCTTCACCAAAGGGACATTTCATTATTTACGATTCAGACTTGTGGTTAAAAAAGGAAATAGATGGTAATCAGTGTGTTTATCAATATCAATCCATGCCATGTGCAGGGTAAAGTGGAGAGATGTACCATCGCTCGGTTTGTACAGGAATTTGTTGTTGTTCTATTGATATATTGGTACAAACTAACACTTATTGTCACAGCCAGTAAAATACATTTAATTGAGAGTGAATTATCTCAAATTGCTTTGAAAAAATAAATGATAGTTAAGAACAAATTCTTATTTACAATGACGGCCTACACCGGCCAAACTCGGACGACGCTGGGCCAATTGTGCACAATGGTCTAAGGCACTGCATCTCAGTGCTAGAGGCGTCACTACATACAACCTAGTTCAAATCCAGACTGTATCACAACCGGCCGTGATTGGGAGTCCCATAGGGTGGCGCACAATTGGCCCAGTGTAGGCCGTCATTGTAAATAAGTATTTGTTCTTAACTGACTTGCCTAGTTAAATAAAATAAAAGCCTAGAGAAATGCTGTTTTCTCCATGGTTTAAAGTTTATACATTTTTACCAGGTAAGTTGACTGAGAACACATTCTCATTTACAGCAACGACCTGGGCAATAGTTACAGGGGAGAGGAGGGGGATGAGCCAATTGGAAGCTGGGGATGATTAGGTGGCCATGATGGTATGAGGGCCAGATTGGGAATTTAGCCAGGACACCAGGGTTAACAACCCTACTCTTACGATAAGTGCCAAGGGATCTTTAGTGACCACAGAGTCAGGCCATTTAACGTCCCATCCGAAAGACTGCACCATACACAGGGCAATGTCCCCAATCACTGCCCTGGGGCATTGGGATAACCAACCCTACTTAGCTTCAGAGGCAAGCCAGCAGTGGGATGCAGGGTGGTATGCTGCTGGCAAAGTGGTTAGGAGACCTTTTATGTGGTTCTGCAATTACAGTCATTGTTTTATATATCTAATGTCCTGCCATATATCCTGTTCTCAGAAATGGCACTGAAATATTATTATAACAATTATTTGCAGTAGTAGGGATTAGAAGGTCCTGTGTAGATTGTATTTTCAACCAGCAACTATCAGGCGATAACACTGATTTTAGTTTCATCAGCTGTTGTCCAATATGATATCAAACACAGGAAAAACATAATGTTTAATCCAAACTATACTATACAGTGTATTCGGAAAGTATTCAGACCCCTTCCCTTTTCCTACGTTTTGTTACGTTACAGCCTTTTTCTAAAATAGATTAAATAAAAAATGTTCCTCATCAATCTACACACAATTCCTCGTAACGACAAAGTGAAAATGTTTGCAAATGTATTAGAGAAAAAAAAACAGAAATACCTTATTTACATAAGTATTCCTTTGATATGAGACTCGAAGTTGAGCACAGGTGCATCCTGCTTCCATTGATCATCCTTGAGATGTTTCTACAACTTGATTGGAGTCCACCTGTGGTAAATTAAATTGATGGGACATGATTTGGAAAGGCACACACCTGTCTAAATAAGGTTCCACAGTTAACAGTGCACGTCAGAGCGACAACCAAGCCATGAAGTCAAAGGAATTGTCCGTAGAGCTCCGAGACAGGATTGTGTCAAGGCACAGATCTAGAGAAGGGTACCAAAACATTTCTGCAACATTGAAGGTCCCCAAGAACACAGTGGCCTCCATCATTCTTAAATGGAAGAAGTTTGGAACCACCAAGACTCTTCCTAGAGCTGGCCACCCAGCCAAACTAAGCAATCAGGGTGGAAGACCCTTGGTCAGGGAGGTGACCAAGAACCTGATGGTCACTCTGACAGAGATCCAGAGTTCCTCTGTGGAGATGGGAGAACCTTCCAGAGGGACAACCATTTCTGCAGCACTCCATCAATCAGGCCTTTATGACTAGGTTTCCCTTTCCTTTTTCCTTTATGGTAGAGTGGCCAGGCGGAAGCCACGCCTCAGTAAAAGGCACATGACAGCCCGCTTGGACTCTCAGACCATGAGAAACAAGATTCTCTGGTCTGATGAAACCAAGATTGAACTCTTTGGCCTGAATGCCAAGCGTCACATCTGGAGGAAACTTGGCACCATCCCTACGGTGAAGCATGGTGGTGGCAGCATCATGCTGTGGGGATGTTTTTCAGCGGCAGGGACTTAGAGACTAGTCAGGATCGAGGGAAAGATGAACGGAGCAAAGTACAGAGAGATCCTTGATGAAAACCTGCTGCAGAGAGACTGGGGCGAAGGTTCACCTTCCAACAGGACAACGACCCTAAGCACACAGCCAAGACAACGCAGGAGTGGCTTTTGGGCAAGTCTCTGAATGTCCTTGAGTGGCCCAGCCTGAGCTTAAACTTGAACCTGATTAAACATCTCTGGATAGACCTGAAAATAGCGCAAACCTGACAGAGCTTGAGAGGATCTGCAGAGAAGAATCATAGAAACTCCCCAAATATAGGTTTGCCAAACTTGTAGCGTCATACCCAAGAAGACTCCAGGCTGTAATTGCTGCCAAAGGGGCATCAACAAAATACTGAGTAAAGGGTCTGAATACTTACAGTGTTACAAAAGTATGTGAACCCTTTGGAATTACCTGGATTTCTGATTTTGTTTATTGTTATAAAATTTGCTAAAAATTCTAAAAACTCTCACTACAGAGTTCCAAACTGTCTCTGGAAGTACAAGAACTGTTAGCCGGGAGCTTCAAGAAATGGGTTTCCATGGCCGAGCAGCTGCACACAAGCCGACGATCAACATGTGCAATACCATGCGTCGGCTGAAGTGGTGTAAAGCTCACCACCATTGGACTTTGGAACAGTGTAAAGTCGTTCTCTGGAGGGATGAATTACGCTTCACTGTCTGGCAGTCTGACGGACGAATCTGGGTTTCGTGGATGCCACGAGAGAGGTACCTGCCAGAATGCATAGTGCCAACTGTAAAGTTTGGTGGAGGAGGAATAATTGTCTGGGGCTATTATTCATGGTTCGGCTAGGAAATCTTAATGCCACAGCATACAATTACATTCTAGACGATTCTGTGCTTCCAACTTTGTGGCAACAGTTTGGGGAAGGCCCTTTCCGGTTTCAGCATGAAAATTCGTATACAAAGCGAGGTCCATACATGGTTTGTCGAGATCAGTGTGGAAGAACTTGACTGGTCTGCACAGAGCCCTGACCTCAACTCCATCGAACAACTTTGGGATGAATTCTAACACCAACTGTGAGCCAGGCCTAATCGCCGAACATCAGTGCCCGATCTCACTAATGCTATTGTGTCTGAATGGAAGCAAGTCCCTGCAGCAATGATCCAACATCTAGTGGAAAGCCTTCCCAGAAGAGTGGAGGCTGTTATAGCAACAAAGGGGGGACCAACTCCATATTAATGCCCATGATTTTGGAATAAGATGGTCGTCGAGCAGGTGTCCACATACTTTTGGTCATGTCGTGTATATTATTCCATTGTTCATGTTTCTGAGGTCATTAAGTCTTTGTAAACAAACTATGTATAGCTTCAAAATATGTTTTATTGAATGCAGCCTTCGTCAAACCTATCCTCTGGGACCCCAGACGTTCCGTGTATTTGAACAATTCCAGAGATAGCACACCTGATTCAACTTGTCAACTAATTATCAAGCCCTTAACTAGGTGAATCAGGTGTGCTAGTTCAACACTACAACCAAAAGAGAGATTTGAAAAGCACTGCTCTAATGGACTATGAGTCTGTGCGTCCATAGCTGTCAATTACTATTGGCTGTGCTTCTCCAGCTCTAACTCACACATGTCCCTCTGTCTCCCACTGCAGGGAAAGCTGGTGAAGTACTTCAGTCGCCAGCTGTCCTGTAAGGTGAGAGTGTCCTCACAGGAAGACAGTACTGAGCTACAGGACTTCCCCAGACTGGGACACTGGTTCCGCATCGTCAACCTGAGGAAGGAGGTCACTGAGGTACATTCATTTACATCTACGTATCACTATCATAGCAAGTAATACCTTCTTTAAAATAGCCTTTTCTTAACATTGAATACAACATAGGCCTGTTTTAGGACTAGAATAAGGCTCGGACGGCTTTCGCTTCTCTTCATAAGGATTTAATTCATCTAAATAAATAACTGCTATAGGCCATGAATTCAGGTAGGCTGCCACCCACAAGCTTGCTTGTTGTCATAAATGTGACATATACAGAACACTTCTATATGGGAAAAATAAAACAGAATGTAAAATGTAAATGATAAGGTGCAACATGGTAATGTCAGGAATATGACAACACAACATGGTAATGTCAGGAATATGACAACACAACATGGTAATGTCAGGAATATGACAACACAACATGGTAATGTCAGGAATATGACAACACAACATGGTAATGTCAGGAATATGACAACACAACATGGTAATGTCAGGAATATGACAACACAACATGGTAATGTCAGGAATATGACAACACAACATGGTAATGTCAGGAATATGACAACACAACATGGTAATGTCAGGAATATGACAACACAACATGGTAATGTCAGGAATATGACAACACAACATGGTAATGTCAGGAATATGACAACACAACATGGTAATGTCAGGAATATGACACAACACAACATGGTAATGTCAGGAATATGACAACACAACATGGTAATGTCAGGAATATGACAACACAACATGGTAATGTCAGGAATATGACAACACAACATGGTAATGTCAGGAATATGACAACACAACATGGTAATGTCAGGAATATGACAACACAACATGGTAATGTCAGGAATATGACACAACACAACATGGTAATGTCAGGAATATGACAACACAACATGGTAATGTCAGGAATATGACAACACAACATGGTAATGTCAGGAATATGACAACACAACATGGTAATGTCAGGAATATGACAACACAACATGGTAATGTCAGGAATATGACAACACAACATGGTAATGTCAGGAATATGACACAACACAACATGGTAATGTCAGGAATATGACAACACAACATGGTAATGTCAGGAATATGACACAACACAACATGGTAATGTCAGGAATATGACAACACAACATGGTAATGTCAGGAATATGACACAACACAACATGGTAATGTCAGGAATATGACACAACACAACATGGTAATGTCAGGAATATGACACATACAGTGGGGAGAACAAGTATTTGATACACTGCCGATTTTGCAGGTTTTCCCACTTACAAAGCATGTAGAAGTCTGTAATTTTTATCATAGGTACTCTTCAACTGTGAGTGACGGAATCTAAAACAATAATCCAGAAAATCACATTGTATGATTTTTAAGTAATTAATTTGCATTTTATTGCATGACATAAGTATTTGATACATCAGAAAAGCAGAACTTAATATTTGGTACAGAAACCTTTGTTTGCAATTACAGAGATCATACGTTTCCTGTAGTTCTTGACCAGGATTGCACACACTGCAGCAGGGATTTTGGCCCACTCCTCCATACAGACCTTCTCCAGATCCTTCAGGTTTCGGGGCTGTCGCTGGGCAATACAGACTTTCAGCTCCCTCCAAAGATTTTCTATTGGGTTCAGGTCTGGAGACTGGCTAGGCCACTCCAGGACCTTGAGATGTTTCATACGGAGCCACTCCTTAGTTGCCCTGGCTGTGTGTTTCGGGTCGTTGTCATGCTGGAAGACCCAGCCACGACCAATCTTCAATGCTCTTACTGTCTACAATTTTATTCCTGATGTCCTTACACAGCTCTCTGGTCTTGGCCATTTTGGAGTCTGTTTGATTGAGTGTGTGGACAGGTGTCTTTTATACAGGTAACGAGTTCAAACAGGTGCAGTTAATACAGGTAATGAGTGGAGAACAGGAGGGCTTCTTAAAGAAAAACTAACAGGTCTGTGAGAGCCGGAATTCTTACTGGTTGGTAGGTGATCAAATACTTATGTCATGCAATAAAATGCAAATTAATTATTTAAAAATCATACAATGTGATTTTCTGGATTTTTGTTCTAGATTCCGTCTCTCACAGTTGAAGTGTACCTATGATAAAAATTACAGACCTCTACATGCTTTGTAAGTAGGAAAACCTGCAAAATCGGCAGTGTATCAAATACTTGTTCTCCCCACTGTATGTCAGGTATAACAGTAGGCTATCACCACTTTCAGCAATACATAATCATAATCCAGACTTTATTTGACAAAGGAGAAAGATCCCAGGAAAATGGACTGATGCCCATAGAAGTAGGCTAGGACATGCTCTGAATTTTAATGAACATGTAAGTGACGGTACGTTTCTCTTCCAAGTTGGCTAGATCTAAATTCACCTTAGAGGTGTGCGCTAGTAGCGTTTAACCGGTGACGTCACCTGCTCCGAGACCTTGAGGTAGTTGTTACCCTTGCTCTGCAAGATCTGCGGCTTTTGTGTAGAGCAATAGGTAACGATGCTTTGTGGGTGACGTTTGTCGATGTGTTCAGAGGGTCTCTGGTTTGAGCCCAGGTTGGGGCGAGGAGAGGAACGGAAGCAACACTGTTACAGTAGGAATGGAGTCACTCAGTGTCAGTGGGTCTGGACCAGGGCCTATATTCACAAAGTGTCTTATGGTAGGAGTGCTGATCTAGGATCAAGTGTCTTACGGTAGGAGTGCTGATCTAGGATCAAGTGTCTTACGGTAGGAGTGCTGATCTAGGATCAAGTGTCTTATGGGAGGAGTGCTGATCTAGGATCATGGTCTTCCCTATCCCTAGAATCATAATCACTTTGATCTAAAAGGCAAACCTGGTCTTATATCAGCATTCTATGATAATCTTTGTAAATCCGGGCCCATGAGTGTTAAACTCAATTCCTAGAAGACAACAGTCTCCTAGTTTTCCTTCTTTCCTTTAAATTAGTGTCTGATTTAGACTTGGGAAACCAGGTGTGCTGACTCCCTGTCTGGGAGAAATTAAAACCTGTCACTATGACAAGTCACTGGAAACTGGAATTTGACTTTCAGTACTTGAGTGTTAGCCTTAGTCTGTTTCTTCTCTTTTGCCAGCTCCTTATGGAATTGTCAATGACAATGGAGTAGGCAAAAGCACAAACAGATTTGGGACCAGGCTACTTGTGTGTGTGTGTTCTGTAGGAGATGGGTCCCGGCGACGTGACTCTGGAGGGGCTGCTGGAGATGAGTGATGAGCAGGTGTGTGAGGCCATGGAGAAGTTTGGAGCCAACGACGAGGAGTGTGCCCGGCTCAACGCCTCTCTGTCCTGCCTCAGGAAGGCCCACAAGTCAGGTAGGAACCCTACACACACGGGGGAGGGAGAGAAAAGGCAGACAATGGGGACAAGTCAGGTAGGGCCTTAACACATGCCATCTCTGAGGAACTTAGAGAGAGAGGGTGGGCACTCTGGAATGTAACCGTGACTCTTTTCCAGGTTGTTATTGCCTTAGCAAAGCCCACAGCGAGTTCGTGGGGAGCTTTCTGTTAGTGTTCTGTACAGTAGCCTCATACTACCATCCAGATCTCTCAAGCTTACGTAAATATGTTTGCTACAAACTACAAGCGAAACATATTTATGTAGCTCGCGAGATCAGGATAGTAGGACGAGGCTACTTCCTGAGGCGTTTTCATAAACTGGTAAATGTCGCCCTCTGTTGACCAGAGTTTGCAACACATTCTGAATTCAGTAGGATGCAGTCTCAAAAATGTGCCTTCAGTCTGGAAACTGCCAAATAAAACATTTAGAAGTTTGATATGGGGATATTATGCATTTGTTCATAATGAGGGACTGGAGGGCTGGAGTTTACAATGACTGGTGGGATTGAATCTGTTGATTCTGCTAGTTTATTCTGTTGTGTTAGTGCTGGGCTAGGGCAAAAGCCTACACACTTTGTGGGTCTTCAGGACCAGGTTCAAAGGCTTGATTTGTGCTATTTTGCCCAGAATAGAACAGAAAATGTTTTCACAGGGAGATATCTATGGTTTAAATTATCAGTATTGAGTAATTATTAACTATTGCCTTTAAAAAAAATGTAACCTTAATTTAACTAGGCAAGTCAGTTAAGAACAAATTCTTATTTACAATGACGGCCTGCATACAGGGTCAGCCCCTGGAGCAAATTAAGGTTAAGTGCCTTGCTCAAGGACACATCGACATGTTTTTAAAATAAAATAAAGTATATTGGATTAATTAAGATTTAGTCTCTCTGCCCTTGTTTACTGTAACAATTACAGCTAGTCAACACCTTATCTGTGACTGTGTGACATTCTCACAGTAGTCTAGTCTTCTCATTCCTCTGCATGGGTGTATCTAAATTGTTAAAAGGCTCTCCTTGCCTCCTTTCCTTTATCTCCGCTGTTGTAAAAGAATCAGACAGGTGAAACAGTTTGCTTTCACCTGTCCAGTGTTTTCAGATTAGCAAAGCTAAAGGGTGGATATGAGGAGAGGAGGCTGCTGTAGATCAGTGGTTCCCAACCAGGGGTACTAGGACCCTTGGGGGTACTTGACCTATCCATAGGGGGTACTTGAGAAGATTCATGAGACCATAGGCTTACTGGTAAAATGCACATGAGGGGGTACTTCAGTGGGACTCTGGGCAGAGCAAAATTGAGTTGGTGGTACATTAACCTAGAAAGGTTGGGAACCATTGCTGTAGACTATTGAGACGCACCCTCCGACAACACAGAGTATTTAGTCCAATACCATTTTGTCCAATAGAGGGCAGCACAGACCATATTTCTGAAATGAACAGCATAGTGTTGTAGTGTTGCGGGCTGAACAGAAGGGGGCACTAGACCATCAGGAAACCAGCACTATCACTAGGTTTGATAACAAGGTTTGATAACCTGTCATTTGATGCGTGTGTTCCACCTACACACACACGCGCGTGCACACACACATAGGCAAACGCACACACACCTAACCTTTTTATTTAATACCCACCAGATGTGTCTCTCAGATGAGTCACTGGGAATACTTTAGGACATGTTATCAAGCCGAGTTGAGAAGAGTTTTATTGTCACTGCAGTGTTCTCCCCATTAAAACCATTGTACACAGACCGTTTTCTTTTCTTCGAATGAAAAAAGACGTTACATTTCTTGCTTCAGGAAAACCTGGTCATGTACCAAACTGTTGTCACACAACACAACGTCCCGTCGAACCAAATGCTCGACTCACACTTCCCTTCCCTCCTTTGATTCTAAACAAATCTAACTCCAATAATAATAATGAATTGGATTTATATAGCACCTGTTTACCAACTGAGGTACACAAAGGCTTCAAGGGGGAAACTCACCTCATCCACAACTAACGTGTGGCACCTACCTGGGTGATGCACAGCAATACTTTTTTGTTCCAGAACACTCAGCTAGCATGGTGGAGTGGTATGAGGGTAAGATTAGGTGGCCGTGATGGAATGGGGCCAGGTCACCGGTGTTAACACCCCTACTTTTGCGATAAGTGCCATGGGATTTTTAATGGCCACAGAGAGTCAAGACATCCGTTTAACGTCCCATCCGAAAGATGGCACCCTACGCAGGGTAGTAGGAAGGTTCATTGTAACCTGTGGTTGTTGAATAGGCTCTGTGCTGGGGTGAGATAGTGGCCGGATACACACACACACACACACACTGGTCTGGCCTTGTCTGTGTGTCTGTTCCTGAGGCATGATTAGATTGTAGCCGGTAGCTGATTGGCAGCTGAGCTCTGACTTCCTCCACAGGAGCCCGCCAGGTGGTTGGACGCCCAGCTGAGAGTGTGTGTATATGCTCTCTCTCTCTCTCTTTCTCTCTCTCTGTCTATGTCTCTCTCTTTGTCTCTCTCTCTGTCTCTCTCTCTGTCTAACTCTTGGTTCCAATCAAGGCTAATAGATTACCACACACAGGCTAGGCGTATACATGAAACAGATCCAACCCAGCCCAACTCACCCCAACTATACATTATATAGCAATGCACAATATGGATAACTAAGAGCTGTAGCTCTGTATTATACAGACAGTTACATTAGAAACTGCTGCTGCTGTGCTTGTTCTCCAGTCCTCCTGGTTCACACAGGCAGCAAAAGGGTACACACACTCGTACAGGCACACATACACACACACACACACACACACACACACACACACACTAATGGGCTCTTTTCAAACGGGTGGCTGGGAGAGGTGTGAATGTAATAGCAAAACACCACACACCGCGCTGCTGCAATAAGAACCACTCATACTCCGAGCAAAGGAGAGAAAAAGGCCTATTCTATCTCCCAGCCTCAGCACTCTCTTTAAACCTGAAGGGAAAGAAAACTACACCCTCACGGTCAGCCCCCACTTTTAAATATTACATTTGCTGTATGTAACGGGGTCCGTTGGGAGGATTTGTCAACGTGCTCTATGTACACTTTGTTGGCCAGCACTTCTGTTATTGGAGAAAGCCGTGGCGAATAAAAAAACGTTGTTGTGTACAGGATTTGTAACCTCAGTCGGACTCCTCAGCTTGAAATGTCTCCACCCGCACAGCCGAATTGCTAGCTTTTTGGTGGTAATGTCCCACTGGGCACACTACGGCATTTCAACGTGGCTAATTGGGTAATATTTAGTTGATCAATGAGATTACAACCTATATTCACCCACTGAAAAAGACAGCAAAAAGTGAGTTGATGTCCAATGTGTTATCACTATGCTTTCAACCATCTAAAAGCACAACCAAATTCCATTGGAAAAACAATGTCATATTTCTTGTTTAGTTGTCACCCAAATATCTATCACTGCCCTTTCAACCATTTTAAAAAGTTCAGATATCTTGTTTATTTATACAACATATTAATGTGTTATCACTGTGCTTCATCTAATAGCAGAACCAAATGACCTGGATTGCAGTTGAGATTACATTAAAAGTACATGGTGCAAGTGATCAATGCCATAAGAGATTCTGCACAGATTATTACAGCAATTGTGAAGATCTCCGCTGACTTGCACTTTCTGTGATTACATTAGAAGAAATGTAGTTACAGTAAACTCAAAATGTGGCCGTGGATGTGTTACTCATTTTAAGGTTGAACGTTACATTAGTTTGTAAGATAGCCTTAACTTTAGGCTATTTACTGTATAACAAAAGTAATACTGAATTGTGTTTGGTTTACAATTCAACCACATATCAACATTTACATTTATCTTCTGCTTCGATAATTCCATCTGTGCCAATGACTTAGTCTGGATTTAATTCCAGTTTGTCTACAAATTCATAATTTATAAGTTTGATTCACGTCTCCATCTCAACCAAACATCAACGTTATAGAATAGGACTAAATCTAATCAAACATTAAATGCACTTTAGATAAAGTTTGATTTCATTTAGTCCTATTACTTAACTTAGATGTTTGGTTGAGATGGAGACGTGAATCCAACATATACATTTTTTATTTGTAGACAAACTGGAATTAAATCCAGACTAAGCTTTAGTCTGGATTTAAAATGTATATGTTGGATTCATGGTAGCAGTTGACAGATCAATCCTCCAGTAGGAGATGCTGCCCAGACAATGAATTTGTTTCTTCTGATAGTGTATATAACGTTTAAAAAATCAGACGTTCTTTTAAAGGGTACGAATTCAACATATTTTATACAAGGCTTGTCTATGTTGAAAATGTAATACCATGGTGACATAATCCTGTGGTTGAAATTTCACCCTCAAAACAGCAGTTTACTTTGATGACTTTTTTTCAAATCCAATGTATTTTCCACGTAGCTTCCACATCACAAATGACGTTGAACCTACGTTGATTCAACCAGTTTGTGCCCAGTGGGGTGTGTTGCGAGACATAGCTCCTGCCTTTCAGTCTCTGTGTGAAATTGTTAGTGTGAAAGATGTACGGTTAAGCAGGCACAGTTACGTCAGCCACAGTTGCATCCATAAAACGTTTTAATGTTCAAATAGAGAAATGTAACGTGTAATTCCATAGTAACAAGTGAGTCAAGTAATACACTTACAGTAAATGAGAATGTCAGCTATTAAGAACACTGCCATTAAAGCGTTTAGAATTGTTTATTGCGCTAAAAACGAATTCAGGGTGAGATCTTGGTTTGTATTTCAACTTCCGAGTTGCTTTAGTGATGACTCATATTATTCCAGCTAGGGGCTCCTCAGTCGGTCCTCTGTGTTGCTGCAATATCCACACATTATATGACCCAGCATGCCTCTCTTCAGGAGCCCCCCCCCCCACACACACACACACACACACACACTGTAAACCCAACATCCTGCCTTGTCCTTACTAATAGTGTTGATCTAGCCCTAACGCTGTGAGCGTTAGGTTTCAAATGCCATCTATGAGTATAGGACAAAGTAGGAGAAGAGAGGAGAGGGAAGGAGTATGGTAGAGAGGAGAGGGGAAGAGAGGAGAGGGAAGGAGTATGGTAGAGAGGAGAGGAGAAGAGAGGAGAGGGAAGGAGTATGGTAGAGAGGAGAGGAGAAGAGAGGAGAGGGAAGGAGTATGGTAGAGGAGAGGAGAAGAGAGGAGAAGAGAGGAGAGGGAAGGAGTATAGTAGAGGAGAAGAGAGGAGAGGAGAAGAGAGGAGAGGGAAGGAGTATGGTAGAGGAGAAGAGAGGAGAGGGAAGGAGTATGGTAGAGGAGAAGAGAGGAGAGGAGAAGAGAGGAGAGGGAAGGAGTATGGTAGAGGAGAGGAGAATAGCAGAGGAGAGGAGACGAGAATGGAGGAGAGGAATAAAGGAGTAGGAAAAGGAGAGCAGGTTTTGTAAGTTGATGAGAGGAGAATGAAGAGAGAATAGGGGAGAGAAATGACAGATGCCAGAAGGTGGAGAAACCATGTTTAGGTAACCTATCATCGGGACAATGATAGATTAGTTAGCCAACATAAAGTGCTATGTAGCTACTGCTGATGCCGTAAGAACCACCATCGTCCACTGTCATCCCATTCCAAAGAAAAAACAATCCTTCCAGGGATTCTTCCGGAGCAGCATATGGCATCCTTTCACAAAGGGTGTGTCCCAAATCACACCCTATTCACTACTTTGGACCAGAGCCGTATGGGCCCTATGTAGGAAATAGGGTGTCATTTGCCATGCAGCCTTAGTATGACAGTTTAATGGACCATATAGAATCCCAGTGGCCTTTCTCTGGCATTTACCACAAAACAGCACAAGCCTGGTCCTAATTAGTCAAATTAGTATGCTGTTAACTGCCTTCTCTCCCAGCACGTTCCCCATGTAAAGATCTCCCATTAACAATGGGGATGTATAATATGTTGGCCATTTACCATAAAACATAATCTGGGATAATTACTCATACAGTACATCTCCTCTGACTGGTGTATTGTTGGGCTAAAGTGTTCATGGTACTGTACTGTATAGGGCCTCTGCTGTGTTATATGTTCCTTCATTCATTGCCCAATGGGATTCTTATCTCCTCCTTTCTCTAGCTTTACCCACTTGTGTTCAGGCTCTAGCCTGAATCTGGGATGAATCAGAACTGTTTTTGGAATGCGTTCGCATACAAACGGTGAGGAGATAAATTCCAGAATCATCGTGGAGAAGAAACGTCAGTGAGCTTGGCATTTGGCTAGAGCGAAGTGGATGGGTAGCCAAGCAACTAAAATACTAGTATGGTTGGTAAATTAAAGGGGCAATAAGCAGTTGAAACAATAACAAAGCAGATTCCCCCAACCTCTGTTTCGGTAAGCTGAGGGATGGGGCTGGAGAAATGTAACCACTCTCAAATTCATAGACAGACCTATAGATGCAAGGACCATGTTTCGAGGCTATATAGTGTTTGTTTACATTTACCTTCTTTAGAAACATTGGAGTAAAACAAGCTTATATTTGGGGTTCTGATTATCAGTGTACAGGTGAGATCCAGGCGCAGACAACGTTCAGAATAACAAATGTTTATTATGCCAACAGGGGCCAGGCAAAAGACAGGTCAGGGGCAAGCAGAGTTTGGTAATCCAGAGTAGTGGGGTAAAGGTACAAAACGGCAGGCAGGCTCAGGGTCGGGGCAGGCAGGAAAGGTCGAAACCGGGAAACCAAGAAAACAGGCACTTTAGAGAGAGAGAGAGAGAGAGAGAGGAGTAAAGGGGGAACCGCTGGTAGGTTTGATGAACAAAATGGACTGGCAACAGCCAAACAGAACACAGGGATCAATACACTGGGGATAATGAGGAAGATGGGTGACACCTGGAGGGGGGTGGAGACAAGCACACAGACAGGTGAAACAGATCAGGGTGTGACACTGATGGGGTATGACAGTTAAACTAAGCTCATGAGTAATTCATAAGTTATACTCTTCAAGAATCAGTGGGTACACATCATTAAAAAAAATTAGATATATCAACTGCAGATTGCCCCTTTAAGTCATTACAGAGGCAATGTTTTTATGTATCTGAGTCCACTCCATTCTCTCTCTATTGTATAGGCCTTACAGCGTTCTAGCCCTGACAACAGAACAAAAAGACTCCAAGGAAATTAATACTCTAAGACACTAGACGTGGACTATTCACACTATTAATCAGTTACATGGATGTTTGCAGACAATATTGGAATTATGCAGGTTTTGTATATAATTAATGGCTGAGCTGTTATTTGATTTGAAGCCTATGGTAATTTGACTAAAATCCTCCTCAGTATTGCAGGCTTTGTGTGTGTGTGTGTGTGTGTGTGTGTGTGTCTCATCATCATCTATATTTACAGAGCTAGTGTCAGTTTACTGGCATTCACGGGTGAAGAAGGCTCTTTGATGATTTCGAAAAATTTCAAGTGAGGAGATGCCAAACTTTTTAATTTCGAGTGGCTTGTTTGTCGTACGTTTTTGCTAATGAAGGAGGCTTGATCACCCTCCCCTTCTATTCCTTTCGGAGCAGTTGAGGAGCGCTCTGTCTGGCTCTTTTCCTGTTGCATCCTGGTCTTGTCTGAGGAGTTTGGTGCACTGTGCAGCACACTTCAATTCTGTTTCAGAGTCCCCACAGTGTGTGTGTGTGTGTGTGTGTGTGTGTGTGTGTGTGTGTGTGTGTTTAAAGTGCGGGGAGAAGGCTGGTGCCTCTCCAGGAGAGAGTAGCGCACAGAGGTACTCCATTAACCAGGCCGTCTCCACCCCAATACCCCTGTATACTGTTTAACCCCGTATACAGTTCTCCTCGATCATTAGAAGTCTCTCTCATCTCAGGAGTTAACTCATTTGGCCCTGCTTATGCATGAAGTTGATTAATATGCAACTCCATGAGTAACTATGGGCAAAGTTGTATTCATGTATGTTGAGACTGAGTGCAGCGCTGATAGTGATTGTGTGTAGGAGATCGAGGCAAGCCTATAGCCTATATGATCAGATCTTAAACTTTCCATAGTGATATTTATCTGAAAAACAGATAATGATGTCCACCGTAGAACTGCAATGACTAACTCTAATGTCCAGTGCAGTTTGAACTCTGACCTGACTGTAAGATACCCCTCTAAAATGCAGACTGGACCACTAGTCGTGAGGAATGGCATTTGACAACCAACCCGTCTAATCAGTCTGTGCCTCTGAGTGGACACATTCCTGAGAACTCCTCTAGTCTATGTACACTGAGTGGACAAAACAAATATTGAGTTGCACCCTCTTCTGTCCTCAGAACAGCCTCAATTTGTCAGGGCATGGAATCTACAAGGTGTTGAAAGCGTTCCACAGGGATGCTGGACATGTTGACTCCAATGCTTCCCACAGTTGTGTCAAATTGACAGGATGTCCTTTGGGTGGTGGACCATTCTTGATACACACGGGAAACTGTGGAGCGTGAAAAACCCAGCAGCGTTGCAGTTCTTGACACACTCAAACCGGTACGCCTGGCACTTACTACCATACTCTGTTCAAAGGCTTTTAAATATTTTGTCTTGCCCATTCACCCTCTGAATGATACATATACACAATCCATTTGTCTCGAGGCTTAAAAATCCTTCTGTCTCCTCCCCTTCATCTACACTGATTGAAGTGGATTTAACAGGTGACATCAATAAGGGATCACAGCTTTCACCTGGATTCACCTGGTCAGTCTATGTCATGGAAAGAGAAGGCGTTCCAATGTTTTGTACACACAGTGTATACTGTACTCTACTGTCCCGGGGACACTGTTTGTCTCTCGCTGTGCGTGGTGTGGGTGTCTGCTGTACTGTCCCAGGGACACTGTTTGTCTCTCACTGTGCGTGGTGTGAGTGTCTACTGTACTGTCCCAGGGACACTGTTTGTCTCTCACTGTGCGTGGTGTGGGTGTGTATACTGTACTGTCCCGGGGAGACTCAGTCAGACGCAGAGCGAACATGGACAGTCGTCCTGAAGATAAACTTTGATCCCTGACGAACCATTAGTTTTATTGAGCTGATTCAGATACTGCATTCAGATTAGAGTTGAGTTTTAGAGACTGTGATTAGTACAACGGCTCTGTCTCTGATGGACAGAATATAATCGACCCGGGTACTGCAGAATATTTTAGCCATCTTTTTATCGAATCGATAAACGTTTGTTTCCTTCTCTTTTCTTTCAAGAACAACTCGAGGATGACTCATTGCCCAATAATGGAGGTGAATATTTCCATTTAAGCTAAAAATATAATTTATCTCTTCACTGCTTTCCCAAACCAAACTCCTCTGTCTCACTTATTCAATATGAACCTCATGTCTAGCTTCTCATCTAATGTTTAGTGATGAAGGTGGCTGTGGTTCATCAAGCATCACTCACCTCTACTTCTCTCCTGTCTGAGCCCATGCTACATTACAAGGTGGCTGTGGTTCATCAAGCATCACTCACTTCTACTTCTCTCCTGTCTGAGTCCATGCTACATTACAAGGTGGCTGTGGTTCATCAAGCATCACTCACCTCTACTTCTCTCCTGTCTGAGCCCATGCTACATTACAAGGTGGCTGTGGTTCATCAAGCATCACTCACTTCTACTTCTCTCCTGTCTGAGCCCATGCTACATTACAAGGTGGCTGTGGTTCATCAAGCATCACTCACCTCTACTTCTCTCCTGTCTGAGCCCATGCTACATTACATCTGCTATTGATGTCAGATCAATGCTATCTCACTTTTGTTTTTTTCAGCCAATTATTTTGTAATAAAAGTTTTGTTTTTATTATCTTAATTTACAATGTAAATGCAAACCCTTGTTTTTTATTTAAATGTGAATAATGAATCAGAGTCAAGGTATCAGGTTTCTATTTAAATGTGAATAATGAATCAGAGTCAAGGTATTGTTTGTGGTTAAATGTTAAATGTTCCTTCTTGTTCCTCCCCCTCCTCCACAGCAGGCAGCCATGCCAAGCAGGACTGGTCCATCCAGTGGCCCACCTCCGAGTCCGGCAAGGAGAACACTCCCTTCCCCTCTCCAGAACCCAGCCAGTGGGTCCGCTTCCAGCTCTCCCAAAGCCCCATGGTCCAGGCCAAGTACAACCAGCAGCACCACAGCCAGTGCCACAGCCCCCAGGCATTGCTACCCTATCCGTATGGCCCCTATGTCCAGCCAGACCGCCTCACCGTGGACAACCACCTGGGTCTGGGGGCCTTCCCCCCCATGGACACGGGTCACCGATCCCTGCCCCCCTCGCCCCGCCAGAGACACTTTGCCCACACCCCTCCCCGGACTCCACTGGTGGTCAACACCATGACCCCCCCGGGCACGCCCCCCATGAGGCGCAGAAACAAGGTGAAGGCCCCCGGCACGCCCCCACCCCCCAGCCGAAAGCTCATCCACCTGCTGCCTGGCTTCACAGCGCTGCACCGCTCTAAGTCACACGAGTTCCAGCTGGGAAACCGCATAGGTCTGGAGGCGGCCGACACGCAGACACCCAAGTGAGTAAATTTTTTATAAATGTTTTACATCTGGATCCTTTAGGTTAGAAACCTATTTTGCAAGGCCACCCACATGACACAACAGCCATTTTGAGTAATGGCAACTATTGTGATAAAGTGACTTTTGTGGTGCTATTGGTTGACTACAACGACAATAACAACACTTGGGCCTCTGGTTGTGATTTTGGAGCGGTTTCTTTGTTGCACCAACAAGTTCGATTCTGCTGGGGGACAAGGGTATCAATGAGTTTATGGATAAAGAGAGAGAGCTTTCAGTCAGTACAATAAAACTAAAGCATATACGTTTGTAAAGTGTGGAGTTTAACTTGCTTCAACAGGTGGTCCACTAGCCCTCCGATACAGCAAATATATAAAAATAATTGTAAGATTAAGTTCTATATAAGAGAGAGGCCACTCCCAGGAAAGCAACTCAATCTTGCATTTACTGTCTAACTGTTTTATTAAAATAAGAATTAAGATTAGACTTCTATATAAAAGAGAGGAAGAGGGCACTCATAGGAAATGTTGTATTGTCTCTAACTGCATTTAATAAAACAGATGGAGCTGCTCTCTCTCTCGCTGTCTCTCTCCCTCTCTGTCTCCTACTCTGTCTCTGTGTGTGTCTAACCAAGGCCCAATCAGCTTAATTTGTTCAGTTTAATTCACGTCCATCAATGGCCTGTCAACAGAACAGAGATAACAGAGAGCTTGGCAGGGGGCTGAGTTCCTGACTGAGCCACTGCACCGACCTTGAGTCTGGTCTGGTGCAATGCTGATCAGATCAGCTTGTATCCTCTGCTAACGGGCCAGGCCAGAGAGGATCCACCAGAGTACCTACGGTAATCAGGAACCATCAGCAGTCAGGAAAGGAGTGCCCCTCAGGAGAGTAACAGTCATTTTAATAATACAATTATATTACAGTGGCCCATTGTTGCCTACTTGGTGAGTTAATATTTGGATCTTATATTCCTTCTTTATGACCGCCATCTGGGTTGTGTTCTGCCCTGGTTTGTTTGTGTGTGTGTTTGTTTGTGTGTATGTTTGTTTGTGTGTGTGCACATACTTGTCTGTCCTGTGAGGTAGTGGATAAGCAGGGCAGTGAATAGGGACTACCACGGCATTAGAGAATTTATTACCGGTCCCTGAGCACTGATAGACCGCAGCTCTCTAATAAATGACCGTACTGGACCATGCCTGGAAACACTAGGACTCATCAGGACCAGACCTGGACTCATCAGGACCAGGCCTGGGTTCAAATACTATTTAGGGTATTTCAATTACTTTCAAAGACATTTGGAAGTAAGTATTTCAATATTTTTTGGAATACTGGAATGTATTTGGAAATACACTTGGAAAGTATTTGAAAATACTCAAATATATTCCAATAGAAGTAGTTGATTCGGGCCACATTATTAGGAAATGTGAGGCAGGTGAACCTGCAACCACAGCACTTCAATAACACTTGACATGAGATCTTCTCTAAGCATTACATGGAAATGGCTCTGAATATACTGTATATATACAGTGCCTTGGGAAATTATTCAGACCCCTTGACATTTTCCACTTTGTTATGTTACAGACTTATTCTAAAAATGATTAAATAAACAACATTCGCAATCTACACACAATACCCCATAATGACAAAGCGAAAATGTTTGCAAAAAAAAAACAGATTCAGACCCTGACCCGAAGCCACTCCTGCTTTGTCTTGGCTGTATGCTTAGGGTTGTTGTCCTGTAGCAGCAGGTTTTCATCAAGGATCTCTCTGTACTTTGCTCCGTTCATCTTTGCCTCGATCCTGACTAGTCTCCCAGTCCTTGCCGCTGAAAAACATCCCCACAGCATGATGCTGCCACCGCCATGCTTCACCGTAGGGATGGTGCCAGGTTTCCTCCAGACATGACGCTTGGCATTCAGGCCAAAGAGTTCAATCTTGGTTTCATCAGACCAGAGAATCTTTTTTAGGTGCCTTTTGGAAAACTCCAAGTGGGTTGTCATGTGCCTTTTACTGAGGAGTGGCTTCTGTCTGGCCACTCTACCATAAATGCCTGATTGGTGGAGTGCAGCAGAGATGGTTGTCCCCCTGGAAGGTTCTCCCATCTCCACAGAGGAACTCTAGAGCTCTGTCAGAGTGACCATCGGGTTCTTGGTCACCTCCCTGACCATGGCCCTTCTCCTCCGATTGCTCAGTTGAGCTGGGCGGCCAGCTGTAGGAAGAGTCTTGGTGGTTCCAAACTTCCAGAATGGAGGCCACTGTGTTCTTGGGGACCTTCAATGCTGCAGAAATATTTTGGTACTGTCGTGGAAATTATTTTACACAGGGACACTCAAAGTCAATCTTAATATGAATCATTGTTTATTGTCAGCACTCTAGAGAGGTTCCAACCAACTCAATGCACCATAGTACACGTCTGTCAGAAGCTCTAACAAATTTCTCTCATACGCTAGTGTTCTATTTAACCGGTATTTAGATATCTACACTAGTCCTATTAAACAGCATATTCTGAATAGTACACTTCTTTCATAACTCCACGCACATAATAACGTTATACATCAAATTCTACTGATGAGACATGTTATCCTCAAATAATCCTCAGAAACATGTTATCCTCATTACTAACGAGACATGTTATCCTCCGGGACTGATTACTGAGACATGTTATACAGATTGAAAAACTCAGCTCACAGAACTGGTTGGGGCATTCATTTACGTCTTTCACACGTAAGCTAGTCCCCTAACAGCTCTCATTCACTCAATACTTAATAGCTAGGCTGGACCCTCCTAAGTTTTTCTCTAATATTTTCTAATCATTTGCATTTGTTTTGGTACCTAATTCTAGCCATTTTATGTGATGGTAAAGGTACTAACTTTTTCCCCATAAGGAAAAGGCATTTTTCTTTATTTTAATTTCATAACATTTTCAAAGTTTTTGTTAAATTGGGTAACCTTTATCTGTCAGTAGTGTTGAGGTGAAGATTACATATCCATCTGTCCAAATATGTAAAAAAAAGAGAGAACTTTCCAGGGGGTGTACTTACTTTTTCACATCTGTATACAGTATATTCAGTATATTCATACTGAATATATATTCAGTATATTCAGTATATTCAGTATATTATATATATAATACACACACATACAGT
The DNA here is from genome assembly GCA_023634145.1 of Thymallus thymallus. Classification (NCBI taxonomy): domain Eukaryota; kingdom Metazoa; phylum Chordata; class Actinopteri; order Salmoniformes; family Salmonidae; genus Thymallus; species Thymallus thymallus. The sequence goes on along the minus strand of CM042401.1, from coordinate 5,514,449 downwards.
GGGGAGAACAAGTATTTGATACACTGCCGATTTTGCAGGTTTTCCTACTTACAAAGCATGTAGACGTCTGTCATTTTTAACATAGGTACACTTCAACTGTGAGAGACAGAATCTAAAACAAAAATCCTGAAAATCACATTGTATGATTTTTAAATAATTAATTTGCATTTTATTGCATGACATAAGTATTTGATCACCTACCAACCAGTAAGAATTCCGGCTCTCACAGACCTGTTAGTTTTTCTTTAAGAAGCCCTCCTGTTCTCCACTCATTACCTGTATTAACTGCACCTGTTTGAACTCGTTACCTGTATAAAAGACACCTGTCCACACACTCAATCAAACAGACTCCAACCTCTCCACAATGGCCAAGACCAGAGAGCTGTGTAAGGACATCAGGGATAAAATTGTAGACCTGTACAAGGCTGGGATGGGCTACAGGACTATAGGCAAGCAGCTTGGTGAGAAGGTAACAACTGTTGGCGCAATTATTAGAAAATGGAAGAAGTTCAAGATGACGGTCAATCTCCCTCGGTCTGGGGCATCATGCAAGATCTCACCTCGTGGGGCATCAATGATCATGAGGAAGGTGAGGGATCAGCGCAGAACTACACGGCAGGACCTGGTCAATGACCTGAAGAGAGCTGGGACCACAGTCTCAAAGAAAACCATTAGTAACACACTACGCCGTGATGGATTAAAATCCTGCAGCGCACGCAAGGTCCCCCTGCTCAAGCCAGCGCATGTCCAGGCCCGTCTGAAGTTTGCCAATGACCATCTGGATGATCCAGAGGAGGAATGGGAGAAGGTCATGTGGTCTGATGAGACAAAAATAGAGCTTTTTGGTCTAAACTCCACTCGCCGTGTTTGGAGGAAGAAGAAGGATGAGTACAACCCCAAGAACACCATCCCAACCGTGTAGCATGGAGGTGGAAACATCATTCTTTGGGGATGCTTTTCTGCAAAGGGGACAGGACGACTGCACCATATTGAGGGGAGGATGAGTGGGGCCATGTATCGCAAGATCTTGGCCAACAACCTCCTTCCCTCAGTAAGAGCATTGAAGATGGGTCGTGGCTGGGTCTTCCAGCATGACAACGACCCGAAACACACAGCCAGGGCAACTAAGGAGTGGCTCCGTAAGAAGCATCTCAAGGTCCTGGAGTGGCCTAGCCAGTCTCCAGACCTGAACCCAATAGAGAATCTTTGGAGGGAGCTGAAAGTCCGTATTGCCCAGCGACAGCCCCGCCACCTGAAGGATCTGGAGAAGGTCTGTATGGAGGAGTGGGCCAAAATCCCTGCTGCAGTGTGTGCAAACCTGGTCAAGAACTACAGGAAACGTATGATCTCTGTAATTGCAAACAAAGGTTTCTGTACCAAATATTAAGTTCTGCTTTTCTAATGTATCAAATACTTATGTCATGCAATAAAATGCAAATTAATTACTTAAAAATCATACAATGTGATTTTCAGGATTTTTGTTTTTAGATTCCGTCACTCACAGTTGAAGAGTACCAATGATAAAAATTACAGACTTCTTCATGCTTTGTAAGTGGGAAAACCTGCAAAATCGGCAGTGTATCAAATACTTGTTCTCCCAACTGTATATATATATTCATGTCATTAATCAACCTACCAGGGTATTTACAAACACTACAGGAACAAGATCATCCACATGTATTGATCCATTTGTACTAATACTGTAGAACTTTTTTCTAAAGCTGTATCCGTACCCATTGGATGCGGTGATCACAATATAGTGGCTATATCCAGGAAAGCCAAAGCTCCAAAAACTGGGCCTAAAATAGTGTATAAGAGATCATACAAACGGTTTTGCTGTGACTCTTATGTGGATGATGTTAAATATATTTGTTGGTCTGATGTGATTAATAAGGAGCATCCAGACGCTGCACTTGATGAATTTATGAAAGTGCTTCTACCAATTATTGATAAACATGCACCTGTTAAGAAACTGACTGTTAGAACTGTTAAGACTCCATGGATTGATGAAGACATTAAAAACTGTATGGTTGAAAGAGATGGGGCAAAAGGAATGGCTAATAGTCTGGCTGCACATCTGACTGGCTGATTTACTGCAAATTGAGAAATGATGTGATTAAATTCAAAAAGAAGAAACTGTATTATTAAGCCAAGATCAATTATATAAAGAAAGATCGGGAAAAAAAAGCTTTGGAGTACTTTAAATGAAATTATGGGCAGAAAGACAAATTCAACTCCATATTTAATCAAATCAGATGGCTTATTTATCACAAATCATTTGATGTTGCCAATTATTTTAATGATTAATGATTAATTGGCAAACTTAGGCAGGAAATGCCAACAAAAAAACAGTGAGCCATGGTATTCATGCATTTAAAAACAAATAATGAAAGAAAAGCATTGTAAGTTTGAAATTTGTAAAGTAAGTATGGGAGAGGTGGAAAAATTATTGTTATTGATCAATAATGACAAACCTCCTGGCATTGACAACTTAGATGGAAAGCTACTGAGGATGGTAGCTGACTCTCTGTCGTATCTTTAATCTGAGTCTAGAGCAGTGGTCACCAACCTTTTCTGAAGATCACTTTCGCAGTCAAAAAGCAAGCCAAGATCTAACGCTCAGATTTTTTTGAAAACAGGACTTAAAAAATCTAACATTAACCTAATATATACAGTTCTGTAGAAATTACGTTTGTGCAGTAGGCAAGCCTAATACATTATCACAGCATATTGGCTAGATGCCTGGCCTGTCAGTATGTTTTTTTTTTTCTCAGACCATATTGTATTTCAAAACTCAAGCTTTGATAACAAATATATCCGTTCAGGGCCTGAAACTAACTTTTTGGTCCACCAGCCACTGTGCAGGTAGATTAAAAAATCTACCAGCCACTCAGATATTTTACCAGACAAAATATTTTTGCACCATAATTACACCCCCAAAAAATAAAAAATTTCTGTCAAATTCTTTTGAATCTGACAGAAATATGTCTGAGATGCAAAGAAAATTCAAGGAGAGAGGGTACAAAAATGGCCAGATTAATACTGGCATTGAGAAATTTCTAAACAAATCGAGACATTATCTTTTTCAAGGACAGTCTTGCAAAAAGAAGCATTCTTGCATTATAACTACCCGCTATTCAAAGTGCTCTGAACAAGTTAAAGGAATCGTTCACTAACATTTGCACATTCTATAATCCAATGACAGTATCGGTAATGTGTTTTCGGACCCTCCCTTGGTCGTATTCTCGCGGGGCAGAAATCTCAGAGATCAATTGGTAAACTTAGATTTGCCACCCCAAAATATCCCTGCACAACGTCTACTTGCGCCTCTACCGGATGGAAACTACAAATGTAATGGCTGCCCTCAATTCAATGGCACTTTCAAATGTAGATCCTTCAAACACCCCCAAACAGGGAAACAGATCCCAATAAAAGGTGTTATCACGTGCTCCACTAAAGCAGTTATTTATCTTATAACTTGTCCTTGTGGTAAAAATGTGGGTAAAGCACGTGAATTAAAAGTACGAATCTCAGAGCATCGTAGCACCATTAGGTGCAAAAACTAACCTAGGAGACGGGGTGACCTCGACAATTTATTGTTAAAACGAGAGGCAGCCTCGATGTTTAATTTAAAGACCGTCGCTCCCTTCGGTCTCAATGTAGACTTTGATATGAAGCCACTCTTGTTATTATGGTGATTGTGATATTAATTGTAAATGTTTGTGTAGCCAAATTATATTTATGATCGTATGCTATCCATTAATGTTTTATATATGTTCTATTTCTAAATTAAACAATGATATCAGGCCACACCCTGCCCCATGATTACAGACACCTCTGTGTTTCCTTTGACAATATATAAACTAGTGACCCGCAGTGTTTGTCATTATACCCTGATGAAGACAGCTTGTCTGTCGAAGCGTTGGTTGTTAGGTTGTTAAAATATTGCATCTGAGCTCCTTTTAACAAAAATATCACAGATGAGACAAATGTTCAGCTGCCCCTTTAAGGGGAGGTTACCGTGGCAACGGGTCCACTGGAGTCGACTTGTTGCCGATGTCTTCGCTGAAGCATACACCCAAACATGGAAAACAATCTAGCTTGTGAATGAAACAATGTAAATAAACAAGAAACACAAGGACAAAGGTTCACTTTAGTAGACTCAAGTAAATTAGACCAACTTCTATGCCTAAAAATGTATCTTCACTTCAATCACAGTGCTTACAGCCCCCAAGCCTGGCAGTGTTGATGCGTGAGGTGGGATGTATAGGATTCGTAGGTCTTTGTGTGATTCGCTACCAGCTATGAAACACAATTTATTTGGCTATAAATGTGCTCATACTTGACTTCTAACTCTTTTTATTCGCAAATACGAGTGAAATCCTTGCACTGTGGAACCCTGACCACCCGCCAACGTGGCTGGTGAAATACATAATATATTTTAGTTGGCAATTCCAAAATCTACCTGCATTTAGGGGGGTGGCAGGTGTCCATTTTAGGCCCTGGATCAGTTGGTGTAGCACTTATGAGGAATAGCTAAGAATAATTAGAAAATAATTAGCTTTTTTATTTTACTGGACTGATGGTACCTGCATTTGATGGTCATGGTGCTTTCAAGACAACTGCAAACTCTGAAAAAAGAAATAGGTAAAATCACGACGTCAGTAATGTTCAGGTCGGAAAGTTGGGAATCTAGAAAGATTCCAGTGTTTCTGACTTGGAATTGTGAGTTGGATGACTGTTCAAAACTATTTTTACCAGTAGGGGCACAACTGAAGTTGTAGATGTCAGAGTTCCGAGTTGTTTTGAACATAGCATTAGTCTGAGTGGAGGAAGGGAGAGAGCAGTAGTCTTCCACCTGATGGCGAAACCGGAGTTTGCCTCAAGCACAAATTCACGCCTTTATCGTTGGCTTTTCTACAGAAATGTTTGATGATTGACTAAGAATGCCTTGAAGATCGACAAGTCGATCGCGATCGACCGGTTGGTGACCACTGGTATAAAACAAGGTGTTTGTCCTCAGGCCTGGAGGGAAGCCAAAGTAAAACAGCCGGCCTATCAGCTTGTTGCCAGCTCTTAGCAAATTGTTTGAAAAAAATGGTGCTCGACCAAATATAATACCTTTTCTCTGTAAACAAATTGACAACTGACTTTGAGCATGCTTATAGCGAAGGGCACACAACATGTACTGCACTGACACAAATGACTGATGATTGGTTGAAAGAAATTGATAACAATAAGATAGGGCGGTATGCCTTATATACCTTATACCGAAATGGCCACAGGATGGTTTTTCAATACCGTTTAAACAATTTATTTTCAGTTTTTCAATCCATTTTAATATTTGTAGCTATTTGTAATGTAAATACCTGCAGTCAACTTGTGCAATGCGTTAGGAGTTAAAGCAGATCAAGTTCTTATTTCACCTGTCACATTATTTTACATTATTTATTATTATTTTAGATTAAGCTTACTTAGTTCCCCAGGACAGTTGAGACAATCACGTGCTTCTTTATAAATAGCACAACAGGAGAAAGTGCGAGCAGGTGAGTCCTGCTGGGTATTGAAAGGGTCACGTTTTATATTGTGTTTTTGCTTCAATAGAGTGATCAGGGATGTGCCACTATAGTTTTCCTTCACAGAAAATACATTTGTCATCTGATGAAAATGAAGCTATTTTATGTTGAATGTGTGCAAGTTTTTCTTGGCAAAATGTCTAATGTTTAGACCCATCATAGAAAGAATCTAGCTAGCTACATTCGCTAATGTTTTGCTTAAAGTTAATCTTGCATTTTACCAGAGATAAATATATATATATTTGTTTGTATTTTTATTTAACCTTTATTTAACTAGGCAAGTCAGTTAAGAACAAATTCTTCAGCTTACTGTCATTGTAAATAGCCTGGCTACACCGAGAAAAGTACCAGAGAAAATAAGCTACACATCAATCGGAGTCCTGTCTGCTGATAGAATGCCCTTTGGTGAATTCTCATCCGAGTTTAGAAGTGCAACTGAAGCACAAAATTAGTCTGATGCCGAGCAGAAATTACAATAATAAGCATTTAAAATCTGTGTTTTATCTTTTTTTTCTGCATGAAAAATGCAGAATTATGCGTTAACACAACCCCTAGTTTAACTTGCTATCTAAGTAAGTGGCTGAATTAATAAGGTGACGGGCATCAGATTGTGTTAGCTTTCTGCTGTGTTTGAGAAGACAAAGCCCTTTGGATGTGTTATTTGTACAGCTGCCACTGCTAACTTGATTTCCTTGCATTTTTTTCCCTCTCCTGTTCTCGGATCATCTGCTCCTCCCCCTGACTCCACTGCTGGAGAGCCAGTACTGCATGCGTCAACTTAGTTTGCACAATGTCTCTACTTCACATTCGCTTGTAAATGTCCAAACTCACCCAAAATTTCTTTCGGTAGCTCATACCTATATATGTACAACTTTATGAGCTGGATTGCCTGTCTTTCAATTCATTTATTTTCGTGTGCACTCATAAGCATATTTAGCTAGCAGCCTCCATGCAAATGTTCTGTTACTTGTGCTAATTTTGTTAGCATTCTGGTAATAGATGCCCAATGGGATTTTTGGCATTTTTTGACGCCCACTTGTGTTCTAAACCGCTAATACTTTAAATCCCAGGGTTAGAGAAGGACGGTATGACAAAATGAAAATCGGGATACTGCCCACCCCTAGTGGGAGCTGTATTGTTAGATTTCAGTGCAGCCTTTGACGTTATTGACCATAACCTGTTGTTGAGAACTAATTTTATGGCTTTTCAACCTCTGCCATATCGTGAATTCAGAGCTATTTATCTAATAGAACTCAGAGGGTTTTCTTTAATGGAAGCCTCCCTAATGTCAAACATTTATTGTGTGGTGTACCATATGGCAGCTTTGTAGGCCCTCTAGTCTTTTCTATTTTTATCAATGGCTTGCCACTGGCATTAAACAAAGCATGTGTGTCCATGTATGCTGATGATTCAACCCTCTACGTGTCAGCAACAACAGCTAATGAAGACACTGAAACCCTTAATAAGTAGTTGCAGTCAGTTTTGAAATGGGTGGCCAATAATAAACTGGTCATGAACATCTCTAAAACAGAGTATTGTATTTGGTACAAATCATTCCCTAAGCTCTAGACCTCAGCTTAATATGGTAATGAATGGCTGTTGAACAAGTTGAGGAGACTAAATGTGTGGTATCTTAGATTGTAAACTATAATGGTCAAAACATATAGATTCAATGGTTGTAAAAATGCGGAGAGGTCTGTCTATAATAAAGAGATCCTCTGGTTTTTTGACACCTCACTCAAAAAAGCTAGTTTTGTCTTATCTTGATTATTGTCCAATCACGTGGTCAAGTGCTGCAAAGAAAGACCTAGTTAAGCTGCAGCTGGCCCAGAACAGAGGGCACGTCTTGCTCTTCATTGCAATCAGATGGCTAATAAATACTTTGCATGCCAGTCTCTCTTGGCTAAGAGTTGAGGAGAGACTGACTAAGAAACATCGAAAATTCCCAATTGTTTGCATAGTCAATTTACGCATACCTCTGACACACACACACACTTACCCTACCAGACATGCCACCAGGGGTCTTTTCACAGTCTCCAAATCCTGAACAAATTAAAGAAAGCATACAATATTATATAGCGCCATTATTGCACGGAAATCCCTTCCATCTCATATTGCTCAAATGTACAGCAAACCTGGTTTAAACAAGCAGATAAAGTAACACCTCACAGCGCAATGCCTTGCCTCTATTTGACATAGATATTTTATGTTTATGTATTGATAATATCATATCATGTAGGCTATGTGTGCCGTTTTAAAATGTATGTTGTTCTGTCTTTGAGCTGTTGTCTATTAATGTTCTATATTATTTCATGTTTTGTGTGGACCCCAGGAAGAGTAGCTGCTGCTTTCGCAACAGCTAATGGGGATCATAGTAAAAATACAAAATACCTCACCTTCTAGCTGTCAACATCCCTCAGCTTGTTCTCTCTTTCATAATTACAAAGTATTTTAACCTGGTAACAGGTTCCTCATGTCTCACCTAATATCCTTAGTATCTGAAAGAGCTCTCCACACCTATTAGCTCATCCTCTCCTGTCCTAATTACATGGTCTTGCCGACAGGACACAATATCCAGGATTATCCTTTAACCCCTCCACATTCCTGAGATAGTCGTACCGACAGATGTCAGGCAGGCACTCCAAATATTTCCACTTCCCGGCCACCATTAACTCATTGCGGACCCCAGGAAGAGTAGCTGCTGCAGCTAAAATACTAAATCACATAGACAAAAGACTTAAATGAACAGCGGACGCTGAGAATGTTGTGCTGGCCTGAAAGGAGATTCTCAGATTCATTAGGGAGAAATTAGAAGAATGTCCTTCTGTTTGTGTCACAACATTGTTGGTTGCCTTGCTTATTATCCTCATTCGAGAACGTCTTGAGGTATTAGCATTCCATAGAAGCAGCCTGTGACTTGATGTGGAGAAGGAGGAGCACAGAAACTGAACCTGAAATATATGTTGTTGTCTGTGGCATATTTATGCACAGAACCACTAGAAATGGGAACAGCAGGGACAATTGTGTTTGTGTTAGGATGTTCATCCCCCTCCATAACCATCCATACTCTACGTATAAACCTGCAAAAACAACTGTTATTTTCTGTGGCAATGTAGTTCTGTATGGAGGGGTTAAGCTATACTATGTGCCAGAACTCAGTACAATGTCAATTTAACCCTCCATCCCTGTGCATACTACATGCACAAACCTGCAAAGATTATGCAATTATCAGAGGACTTGTTGGCAGGTTGTGGCTCGTTGCTTTGTGAAACTCTAGGAAGAGATTCTAGTCTGAACTTTCTGACAGGTGGATAGATGCTGCAGAGTATCGTGTCACTCCCTAAATGGGGACAAAGGCCTTGAGCAGCCTGTCTACTGACCTAACAATGGGGACATTGTTACGGCCATGATAAAGTATAAAATTATACAGATACAGTACATTCGGCAAGTATTCATACCCTTTGACTTTTTCCACATTTTGTAACGTTACAATGAACATAGAAAGATACAAAACAAGAGAAATGTCTGACAAGGAAACATAACCAATATTATCTGATAACTGATAACAAAAGAGTGGGTAAGTAATCAGGGAGTGATGAAGTCCAGGTGTGACTAATGAGACGCAGGTGTGCGTAAAGATGGGTTGCCAGACCCATGTCGAGTAGAGTAGACGTGACAGTTGGGATCTAGAATGTTGTCCACTGGAACCCAGCACGAATCCTCTAGACCGTACGACCTCGGGAGTCCAGTAGTGATCTGACGGCATAGGCGGGGCTCCCCTTGATGTCCAAGGGAGGTGGAGGGGTGTCGTGGGGGACGGTATCAGCCAGGGGACCATGAACCATCAGCCTGAGGAGGGAAACATGAAAAGATGGTGAGATCCGGTAGTTAGTGGGGAGTTGTAATCTGTAGGTTACCTCGTTGACCATCCGGAGGACCTTGAACGGCCCCACAAACCGAGGACTCAGCTTCTTAGAGGGCGGGCGAAGCGAAAGGTTCCCGGTGGAGAGCCAGACGCGATCACTAGGATGGAACATGGGAGCCTCACTGCTATAGCAATCCGCCTGCTCTTTCTGACGGCAGAAGGCGTGCTGGGGTCTCACGTGGGCATCGTTTCATACCTCTTCTGCGCGCCTGAACCCCTCGTCCACCGCAGGAGCTTCGGTCTGGCTCGGAGTCTACAGAGCCAGGGCCGGCTGATAACCCAGAACACACTGGAGTCAGGGAGTTTTCCTGCTGGTGTGTGCCTGGAAGATTTAGATTGAGTATATACTGAACATGAGTTGACATAGTTTGCAACGTCCTGCGCCAAAGTGGGCCACCAGTATTTCTCAGATAGGGATTGAGTGGTTTGGGTGATACCTGGGTGTCCAGCAGTAAGGGATGTGTGTGCCCAGGTCAGCAATGGAACATTGCTATGGGGACATAGATGCACTCCGGAGGGCAGGTGGCAGGAGCTGGTTCACTCTCCAGAGCCTGGAGGATGTCCACATCTACGTCCCAAAACACGGGGCCAACAATACAGGAGGACCGATTGATGGGCTGGCAGACACTCACAGGGCCCTCCACCGATGTGGGTGTGGAAAAGCAGGTAATGAGACACAGGTGTGCGTAAAGATGCGGTCCTCCAACATCCTGGTCCCCAGGCGGTGATCCTCCTCTCTGACCAGGAGATGGTGGGATTATGGAGTTGGTGCCACAGGAGGCCAAGGATGACTTTGTACACGGGTGCGGAGGTGATGAGGAAGGGAAGGCTTTCCTGGTGGTTGGGTCCCAGGGTGAGTGTGAGTGGAGCTGTGACGTGATTCCAATGGTCGCATAGCCAACACTTGAACTGGAAACGAAGAGGAGAGCTGGGATGAGGTGATGTGCAGGGAGGAGGCAAGGGCCTGGTCAATAAAAGCCCAGCGGCACTGGAATCCACTAGAGCCGTAGAAACAATAGATGAGGGACAGCCAGCTAATGAAATCGATACTAAAAAGGGTTTGGAGGAAAGTGATGATGGATTACTCATGCCTAACCCAGGAGACGGATGATCACAGGGCCGTCCCTCTGCTCTCGTGGATTCCTGATTGGGATGTACCGGACACAGTTGAAGCTGGTGCCACTCCTGGCCACAATAGGGATAGAGACCTAACTGTCTCCGACGGCATCGCTCAGCTGCAGGGAGGCGTGTGGCCCCTACCTCCATGGGTTCAGTCTCTGAAAGGTCAATGAAGGAGGGAGAGAGGCGAGGGGGGTGCCGACGCTCCCGAAGAAGGTTAACCAGACGGATGGCCATCGCAATGAGTGTGTCCAAGGTTAGATTATCGTCTCGGCACACCAACTCCATCTGGACCTCTTCTTATTAGGCTGCAGAGGGCCGGCTCATACTGCTGCTTCCATTTGTGGAGGTAGTATTCTGTAACGTTGACGCAGGGAGTCAGGAAGCAGGTGCAGTTAGTGAGTTTAATAATAATTAACATAGAAAGATACAAAACAAGAGAAACGTCTGACAAGGAAGCATAACCAATACTACCTGATAACTGATAACAAAAGAGTGCTATTTAAAGGGTGAGTAATCAAGGAGTAATGAAGTACAGGTGTGACTGTTGATGAGACACAGGTGTGCGTAAAGATGGGTTGCCTGGCCATGTGGTGCCAGGATAACAACCTCTCCCTCAACGTAATCAAGACAAAGGAGATGGTTGTGGACTACAGGAAAAGGAGGACCGAGCACGCCTCCATTCTCATCGACGGGACTGTAGTGGAGCAGGTTGAGAGCTTCAAGTTCCTTGGTGTCCACATTAACAACAAACTAGAATGGTCCAAACACACCAAGACATTCGTGAATAAGGCACGACAAAGCCTAATCCCCCTCAGGAGACTGAAAATATTTGGCATGGGTCCTCAGATCCTCAGAAGGTTCTACAGCTGCAACATCGAGAGCATCCTGACTGGTTGCATCACTGCCTGGTACGACAACTGCTCTGCCTCCGACCGCAGGGTACTACAGAGGGTAGTGTGTACGGCCCAGTACATCACTGGGGCAAAGCTTCCTGCCATCCAGGACCTCTATACCAGGCAGTGTCAGAGGAAGGCCCTAAAAATTGTCAAAGACTCCAGCCAACCCAGTCATAGACTGTTCACTCTGTTACCACATGGCAAACAGTACCGGAGCGCCAAGTCTAGGTCCAAAAGGCTTCTCCACAGCTTTTACCCCCAAGCTTGGAGCTCTGTCAGAGTGACCATCGGGTTCTTGGCCACCTCCCTGACCAAGGCCCTTCTCCCCCGATTGCTCAGTTTGGCCGGGCAGCCAACTCTTGGAAGAGTCTTGGTGGTTCCAAACTTAAGAATGATAGAGGCCACTATGTTCTTGAGGACCTTCAATTCTGCAGAAATAAATGTTTTGGTACCCTTCCCCAGATCTGTGCCTCAACTCAATCCTGTCTCGGAGCTCTACGAACAATTCCTTCAACCTCATGGCTTGGTTTTTACTCTGACATGCACTATCGACTGTGGGACCTTATATAGACAGGTGTGTGCCTTTCCAAATCATGTCCAATCAATTGAATTTACCACAGGTGGACTCCAATCAAGTTGTAGAAACATCTCAAGCATGATCAATGTAAACAGGATGCACCTGAGCTAAATTTCAAGTCTCATGGGATTTTGAAAGACTTGCTGTGTTCTCGAGTAGGTTATTGCTCAAAATAATACCCTCCTCTTGGTCATTTTGACCACTTGTTTTTAATTGGCAATGATGATCTCCTCAACTGTACTGTAGCTAATGAGAAGTGTTGCAGGTAGCCTAGTGGTTAGAGCGTTGGGCCAGTAACCAAAGGGTTGCTAGTTCAACTTCCCGAGTTGACAATGTGTAAAATGTACCCTTGAGCAAGGCAGTTCGCCCTAATTGATCTGGGGGTTTTGTTGATAATGGCTTACCCTGGCTGTGACCCTATTCTCCGAGGGTGTCTCAGAGAGAGTTGAGATATGCAAAAAAAACACATGAAATAGGACAAATATAAGCACTCACCAAATTAAGTGTTGAGAATGACAAGTCTCATGCCAAAACAATTTTAAAGTTTGGCTTAAAGTAAAAGAAGTCTAATTAGCTAGTTTTAAATTAATTTGGCATGCACCGTTTCAAAAAACATCATTAATTTGTTAGTAAAGCCAGAAAAAGTAATTGGCAAGCTTTTCCAATGATTTCATAATTGGTATTATGGAAGGAGTGTTGCTAGACTGGCTTGTCTCCTTCTGATTTAATTTTACAAAATGTATGTCTTGAGGGACAGTTAGGAAAATGTGTCTCGTTTGGGCAATTGATCATAAATATGTCTAGTTTGGATAAGTGGTCCATGTATTTCATGGTGGCGTAATGAGAATAGAATACATATAATCTGTCGCTCATTAATCACCCACAGGCCAATTAGTAAGAATTCATGTAATCCACCTGCTTGATACAGTAATCAGTTGTAATTAATCAATCAGTTGTAATTCTGTCTCTATTTCTCATCTCTCTTTCTCGTCTCGCTCTCTCAAAATCAATTAAGTCAACATTTACTTGTTTCATTTTTCACTCAATGAACGGGGCTTACCTGCATGATTAGCTCAGGTAATCTCTATTCTGTACTGTAATGGTTAGTTACAGAAACAACCCCATTATCCATGCCTCAGCCAACTAACACCACCCGACCCACCCACCCACATATGGTGTGTGTGTATGTGTGTGCACAAGTGTCTTAGGTACCTACCGCCACTTAAACTTTAGCGTCCTAGGAGCATGAGTGGCGACGTGCAGTGCGAGCGCCCGTTAATTTTGCTTACGTTGCCTCTCTTGTCTCGTTGCCCTTTTCAAAGAGAGTGTCTCTCAGCTAAAGTGGTAATGAATGAGGCTTCTTCGCTATGGTAATGATGAGCAACTTGTGTTGTGGAAAAGGCCACAGAGTTTTCTCATGGAGCCATCGAGTCGAGTCCCATCGGGCTCTGACACAGACTAAAGTGCTCTCCAGAAGTGTTGTGCTGTGTTTGTGAATCTTTATCTACGGGTAAAAACTTTGTTGGTGTATCGCTATGGGATAATAATGACAACCCTGTAAGTTTGTAATTTGAATTTCGTGGATGCTCATTGAGATTTGTGGTTGCAAATACAAATGTAATTTCTCAAGCTGTATGAAAAATTTAACAATGGTCACAAACCTGTAACTTGACATTTGAATACATTCGATAACTACGACTATGAATATTCTACTGTAAATCTGCGCACTCTTGGAGTTCTGTCACTGTTGTCACATTACCAAGAGATTTGGAAGCTTGTAGAAAGTTTTGTAAATTTGTGGAAAGACATTCGCAAGTAAAAAAACATGGTTTGAGGAGCTTTGAGGGACAATACCTTTTACTCCTGACCTGGCTGGATTGTTGCATCAATCAAATCTCAGGAAGTAGCTTGAAGAGCAGTAGAGAAGTCATTTCTTGGCCTGAAGTGTTAGAATAAAATTATCTACTTGAAGGTAAACATCTTTTATGCGTGCACATCAATTTTTTTGTGAAAAGGCAATCGTTTTTATCATGTGAAATATAAAATGGTACTCCATTGACGGCAGCTAAGTTAACGTTTGCTATCTGGCTTCTATTTTTACTATCAACTGGCTACCTTTATCGGGCAGCTTTAGATGCGAGGGGAAAACAAATGTATTTGCTAGTTAACCATCTGATTTATAAGGTGCCATTAGCTAGCTGTCAACATGTAGCTAGCTAAATTGGAACTGCTGGTGGGAAACTCCCACCATCATCACTGTAGTTCATAGTAAACAATACATTTGCTAGCTATATTGTCAAATTACTTTGTTCCACTGCCTGTTTATTTATTCATTGGTGACTGAAAAGGTTTGCAAGAAAAATGCCCCTCCTGCAAATAATCGGTATTGTTTTGGTATAATTTGGCTGAATAGGCTTGTGCACATTTACATGAGTGTTTAATAAGTCTAGTTAGCCAAATTACTGATTGACTAGGCCTATTATTATTCATGTTTTTATTGCATTTCAGGTGGAGGGGGAGTAAGATCACTAGAAAGCAGAATGCTGTCAGACAACCACAGGACCCTAGAGGAATTACAGTCAATGCTTATGAACTGGATATTGTGTGAATTATCCATTTATATACATTTTATGTAATCATTCATTCATACAAACTGCTACGGACACAAGAACTGACTTATATCCACTTGTCTATTTGTCCTATTCTTCATGCTTGTCTGGGATATATATACATATTTTAGTTGGCACACCTTACTCTGTGGTTCAACTTGTATCATCATGTCTGTAACTTCGCTCTCCCTCCCCTAAGCCTCACCCCTGACCTCCCTTTGGTTCAGGGCCTGCTGCCAAATCCTCAAATCAGTCTCTTTGACAGGGAGTTAGTCCAGGAGTAGACAGGTTTATGGTGCATAGGCCTTCTCCACTCCTAATGAGAGAAGTATTATACAGTGCCTTCGGAAAGTATTCAGACCCAGAGCTCAGAGCGCACCCAGATAAAAAATCTGCAAGTGTATCATAGGCGTAAATGAATTATTCTGAAAATAAATTACGGTTGCAAATCTTCTTGAATATATTCAAAATGTCAAGTTACAAGTTTGCGACACTGTTACAATTTTCACGCATCATGATACAAACTTGCAAAATTAAATTACACATTTGTGAATCATACTTGCAACCACGAATCTCAATGTGCTACCACTAAATTCAAATGACAAACTTCAGTCATCATTATTATCCAATATATCACTGAAAAGCGTCTTTAAAAGTTAACTTTTTAGTTGTCCTTTTAGTCATTTGGTCGATTGTTTGGTCGATAGGCTGTTGGTCGACCGAGATTTCGTTAGTCAAGCAAGTAGCAAAAAAAAAAAAGTATCATGGTGTACAAGACACCTGTCTGATTGGCTCCTGTCTGAGTGGACTGATCCATTGTGTACAAGACACCTGTCTGATTGGCTCCTGTCTGAGAGGACTGATCCATTGTGGAGGCCGTGGGGATGGCACAGTCCATCAGTCTAAGACATGTGCTACTGAAATTGTATATGGTTACACTACCGTTTAAAAGTTTGGGGTCACTTAGAAATGTCCTTGTTTTTGAAAGAAAAGCAAATTCGTTGTCCATTAAAATAACATCAAATTGATCAGAAATACATTGTAGACATTGTTAATGTTGTAAATGACTATTGTAGCTGGAAACGGCTGATTTTTTATGGAATATCTACATAGGCGTACAGAGGCCCATTATCAGCAACCATCACTCCTGTGTTCCAATGGCACGTTGTGTTAGCTAATCCAAGTTTATCCTTTTAAAAGGCTAATTGATCATCAGAAAACCCTTTTGCAATTATGTTAGCGCAGCTGAAAACTGTTGTGCTGATTAAAGAAGCAATAAAACTGTCCTTCTTTAGACTAGTTGAGTATCTGGAGCATCAGCATTTGTGGGTTTGATTACAGGCTGAAAATGGCCAGAAACAAATAACTTTCTTCTGAAACGGTCACAATCGCTATGAGACAGGACCCGAGGCGCAGAGCTGGAGTGCGATAACATACCCTTTATTAATAAGAAAACACAAAAATAACAGGAGCAGGACTTTAGCCCTTTCCCGGACTGGGCACTGGTGGAGCTGGCTGCTCCAGCACTGGATCGGGGCTGACGACCTGTCCCAATCTGGGCACCGGTGGAGCGGACTGCTCTGGCACTGGAGCGGGGCTGACGACTGGCATTGGAGCTACCGGGCTAGGAACCGGCACTGGCACCACCGGGCTAGGAACCGGTACTGGCGCTACCAAGCTGGGGACACTCACTGACGCCACCGGGCTAGGAACTGGTACTGGCGCTACCAAGCTGGGAACATGCACTGGAGCTACCGGGCTAGGAACCGGCACTGGTGCCACCGGGCTAGGAACCGGTACAGGCGCTACCGAGCTGAGGACACGCACTGGCGCCACCTGGCTATTGTGGATTTGTCCCCTAGAATAATTGACATTCTGGAGTAATAATTACATAACCAACGTCTTTGGTCACGTGCATGCGATGCTTACATGTGTCACGTAAAGAGAGCAAGGGTTGAGGGAATAGGGAATGTTTTTCCTAAACATGAGCGATTTTGGTAACAGAACTTTTCAGTCAGAAATGGCTGTAATTATGTTGCAGCTTTAGCAACACGGACAGTGCGATTAGTCGAATGAACAGACGACTCTTGGTCGACCAAGATGTGTGTAAAATACTTTGAGATGTTTGTTTAATATTAGTTATGTGAGGAAAAGTGCAGAGAGTTTCTCATCAAGCTTGTGAATCCCATCAATATCTTCCCATGACAGACTGCTCCAGAATGGTGTGACAATTACCTTTACCTCAGTTCACGTTTCTCCTCAATTTTTCTTTTCACCATAATTCCATATAATGCTTCTTTATGAAAGTTCCTATAAACCTCTCCTCCTCACACTTATCTCTGCCTTAGAGGTGAATATTAAGCACTTTCTTATTGAATTTGATGTTTGCTAATAAATCACGCAACACTGGGTGGGAGGTAAGGGAGGAGGAGGGAGGGAGGGGAGGAGGCACGAGGGGGAGTCAGGGAGAGGAGGAGGCAGGGTAGATTATGATTCACAAGTCTGTGCCTTCTTTCACGGTAATTCCACCATGGACAACTTGGGGGGAGAAATGTGCATCTATTCCATGGCCAATTTGAATGTTAGCTTTGCATGTCTTCCTGGGTTTTTTGTTGAATGTTTTGTTTTCTGTGATCTGTGGAATCCCCCTGTTCAGCCTGACATTTCTGTTCAGTGACGCCAAGGGAACTGTATACCCAGGGATGGTGATAGCCAAAATACGATCTCTACTCTGTCAGATGGGACAGTATCAAATAGACATTTTGGATTGTTCTTATTCTCCTCAATTAGGTTGGAAAAATAGGATGATCCACAGCAGTGAGGGCTCTTCGATATTGCACTGTACTTTCTTTCCAAGCTAGTAGGAAAATGTCCACTTTGTAGGAGCACCATTTCCGTTCCAATTTTCTGTGTACCATGGAGCTAGTTTCTTGTGACAAAAGTTTTTTGTTTTTAGGGGTGCGACTGCATCTAGGGCATTACGTAAGGCAAAATTTAAATCCTCAGTTACAGTTGAAGTCAGAAGTTTACATACACTTAGGTTGAAGTCATTTTTCAACCGCTCCACAGATTTCATGTTAATAAACTATAGTTTTGGCATGTCGGTTAGGACATCTACTTTGTGCATGACACAAGTAATTCTTCCAACAATTGTTTACAGACAGATTATTTCACTTATTATTCACTATATCACAATTCAAGTGGGTCAGAAGTTTACATTAACTAAGTTGACTGTGCCTTTGAACAGCTTGGAAAATTCCAGAAAATTATGTCATGGCTTTAGAAGCTTATGATAGGTTAATTGACACAATTTGAGTAAATTGGAGCTGTACCTGTGGATGTATTTGAAGGCCTATCTTCAAACTCAGTGCCTCTTTGCTCGACATCATGGGGAAATCAGCCAAGACCTCAAAAAACAATTGTAGACCTCCACAAGTCTGGTACATCCTTGGGAGCAATTTCCAAACGCCTGAAGGTAACACGTTCATCTGTACAAACAATAGTACGCAAGTATAAACACCATGGGACCACGCAGCCGTCATACCGTTCAGGAAGGAGACGCGTTCTGTCTCCTGGAGATGAACGTACTTTGGTGCGAAAAATGCAAATCAATCCCAGAACAACAGCAAAGGACCTTGTGAAGATGCTGGAGGAAACAGGTACAAAAGTATCTATATCCACAGTATACCAAGTCCTATATTGACATAACCTGAAAGGCCGCTCAGCAAGGAAGAAGCCACTGCTCCAATATCGCCATAAAAAAGCCAGACTACGGTTTGCAACTGCACTTTTTGGAGAAATGTCCTCTGGTCTGATGAAACAAAAATAGAACTGTTTGGCCATAATGGTAATGTTATGTTTGGAGGAAAAAGGGGGAGGCTTGCAAGCCAAAGAACACCATCTTTACCGTGAAGCACGGGGGTGGCAGCATCATGTTGTGGGGGTGCTTTGCTGCAGGAGGGAATGGTGCACTTCACAAAATAGATGGCATCATTAGGAAGGAAAATTATGTGGATATACTTATGCAACATCTCAAGACATCAATCAGGAAGTTGAAGTTTGGTCGCAAATGGGTCTTCCAAATGGACAATGACCCTAAGCATACTTTAAAGACAACAAAGTCAAGGTATTGGAGTGGCCATCACAAAGCCCTGACCTCAATACTATAGAATATTTGTGGGCAGAACTGATAAAGTATGTGCGAGCAAAGAGTCCTACAAACCTGACTCAGTTACACCAGTTCTGTCAGGAGGAACGAGCCAAAATTCACCCAACTTATTGTGGGAAGCTTGTGGAAGGCTACCCGAAATGTTTGACCCAAGTTAAACATTTTAAAGATAATGCTACCAAATACTAATTGAGTGTATGTAAACTTCTGACCCACTGGGAATGTGATGAAAGGAATAAAAGCTGTAATAAATCATTCTCTCTACTATTATTCTGACATTTCACATTCTTCAAATAAAGTGGTGATCCTAACTGACCTAAGACAGGGAATTTTTACTAGATTAAATTTTTACTAGATTAAATTTCAGGAATTGTGAAAAACTGAGTTTAAATGTATTTGGCTAAGGTGTATGTAAACTTCCGACTTCAACTGTAGGTCGTTAACTGACTTTTGTACTCCGACGTCCTTGGGTAGATGGAGGGAGTCAGGAAGGGCATCTAGGAATCTTTGGGTTGTCTGAGAATTTATAGCACGGCTTTTGATGATCCTTGGTTGGGGTCTGAGCAGATTATTTGTTGCGATTGCAAACGTAATAAGATGGTGATCCGATCATGAGGAAAAACATTTAGATCCACAATATTTATTCCACTGGACAAAACTAGATCCAGGTTATGACTGTGGCAATGAGTAGGTCCGGAGACATGTTGGACAAAACCCACTGAATCGATTTGGAGTGGGTCTGTGGACTTTTCCAAGTCACCAGAAAAAGGTAATATTATCTGCCATGACTAAAAGGTCTGATAGGAATTCAGAGAACTCAGTGAGGAACTCTATTCGGCCCAGGAGGCCTGTAAACAGTAGCTATAAAAAGTGATTGAGTAGGCTTCATAGATTTCATGACTAGAAGCTCAAAATACGAAAACTCAGTCATTTGTGGGATGCGCAGGGGATATGGTCACTAGTGTAACCAGGAGGAGAGGCCTCATTAACCATGTTTCCGTCAGGCCAATCACATCAAGATTATGATCAGTGATTAGTTAATTGACTATAACTGCCTTGGAAGTGAGGGATCTAACATTAATTATCCCGATTTTGAGATGTGGGATATCACAATCTCTTTCAATAATGGCAGGAATGGAGGAGGTCTTTATTCCAGTGAGATTACTAAAGCAAACACGAGGCACAGACACGGTCTCAATTGGTGTAGCTGAGCTGACTGCACTGACTATGCTAGTGGCAGACTCTCATTGTGGAGCTAGAGGAGTTAGATCCGTCTGTTGTAGGTGAGTCCCAGAAAGAGGGCCAATTATCTACAAATAAAATACCTTTGGGAGGGGCAGAAAACAGTTTTCAACCAGCAATTGAGTTGTGAGACTGCTGTAGAGCTCATCACTCCCCCTAACTGGGAGGGGGCCAGAGACAATTACTCGATGCATCTTTCTAGCTAATTTACACGCTGAAGTTATGTTGTGCTTGGTGACCTCTGACTGTTTCATCCTAACATCGTTGGTGCCGACGTGGATAACAACATCCCTATACTGTCTACACTCGCCAGATTTTGTTTTAGCCAGCTCCATCTTCAGATTAGCCTTTACGTTGGTAGCCCTGCCCCCTGGTAAACAGTGTATGATCGCTGGATGATTTTTAAAAAGTATAATATTGTGGTTAATTGAGTGGCTAATGAATAGGTTTTTCAATTAGTTAGAGCTAATGGTGGGAGGCTTCGGTGGCCCAGACCCCGTAACGGGTGGAGGAGAGACCTGAGAAGGCTCATCCTCTGGCTTCGACTCTTGCTTAATAGAGAGAACCGGTTGAAAGTTTCTGTTGGCTGAATGAGCTACTTCCTGTACTTAGTGGTGCCACAGACGCTGTTTCATCCTTTCCTACACTTAAATTGCCCTTGCCTAACGATTGCGTCTGAAGCTGGGCTTGCAGCGAGGCTATCCTCACCATAAGGTGACAGTTTTCCTGTATATTATGAGTACAGCGATTGCAATTAGATGGCATAGTGTTCATGTTACTACTTAGCTTCGGCTGGTGGAGGTCCTGTAGAACCATGTCCAGATAAAACGTCCAGGGTAAAAAAAAAAAGTTTAATGAAAATAATAACTAAGACTTTGTTAAATGTATTAAATGACGATTGATTAAACGGTTTCATGAAAGTAAAAAAACGTCAAGTTTGGCAGGTAGCCAAGAAGCAACAAACAGCACAGCAGCGCGGAGACAAGTGACGCACTCAGATGATCCTATTCCACTTTAACAAATGGTACGGTGGTGGGAAAAGTACTCAAATGTCACACTTGAGTAAAAGTAAAAAGTAAATGCTATACATCAAATTCCTTATATTTTTATTTACGTAAATAGGGGCACACTCCAACACTCAGACCACATTTATAAACGCAACTTTTGTGATTAGTAAGTTCGCCAGATCAGAGGCGGTAGGGATGACAAGGCCTTATATTGATAGGTGCGTGAATTGTTCTATACATATGTCCTGCCTGAGCATTCGAAATGTAACGAATACCTTTAGATGCCAGCGAAAAAATATATGGGAATAAAAAGTATATATTTTTTTATTTTATTTAGGAATGTAGTGAAGTAAAAGTACAAATATATAATATATAAATAGTAATGTAAAATACAGATACCCCCAAAAAACGACTTAAAATATTTTTACTCAAGTACTTTACACCACTGAACTGTTCTTTGGTCCCTTTGTCCTCACTTTGTATATAGGAGACCATTGTACTAACAGTGGAAATACTGTGTTATTATATAATACTTTGCTGTTACATTGTACTTACATAGGTAGGTTCATGGTATGTTTCATATAAAGTGCAAACACACTTCCCGTGTGGAAAAATAAGCTCTAATTTCACAGAGACCGATTTATTAAATTATAATTTCTAAGTCCTAACGCCAATGAGGCTATGTGTTAAGGTTGTTGAATAGTCAATGCCTTCCATTAGAATACAGATCTGAGCTACAGCTATTCCCTGGACAGACACATTGATGCTTTAACAACTGACCCCTGACCTCTTGGTTTATTAGTGACACACAACACTGCTATTTTGTCTGCCCGTAATACCCTTAAAGAAGACATTCACAGTGCATGAAGACACATGACATCAGGAGGAGCAGCTTCATGGGCGACATAAGTCGTGTGTGTGTGTGTTGTATGTGTGTGTCTCCTTCCTTCTCTGCTCCTCTTGGCTCTCAAGGAAAGCTCATCCATGTTAATCAGGTCTCCCCCTGCCATTAATGACGAGTCAGGAGAAAAGGGGTGTCTGCATGGGCACACACACAACCTAATGCCCCTCTCAATGTATCCAGCGGTAATGAGCACTCAGATGCCTGCCTGCACCACACCAGAAAATTGGAGGCATGATTCTGAATTTATATGAGTATTTAGGAGTGCAAGGCAGAGGCTGTGCCGGACCGAATGCCATTGTTGCATTATTTATTTATTAAGCCAAGGTGAGGGGGAGAGGGGGATGAGCTCGGGCCAGTGGGAGTTTGGTTGGGTGTTGAGATTACTCTTGAGACCCCCCAGGGTGGAGAGCCATAAGAGAGATGATTTAGAGGCAATGCAGGAGGGGTTGATATCCTGCCTACATTCAGTGTTGAGTTTGATTTATTTTTCACAGCTGACGACCAAGACATAAACTATTTCTGCAATTTATCTTGAAGACCATAGGTGAGATTGATCCCCGATGTGCGCTTTGGTATTGAAATCATCTCAGTGAGTTTTACAGCGTCATTTGGTTTTGGTTCAATATTTTGTGGACCCTTTGTTCCCCTGGTTAGTCTCTGCTCTACTGTTCTCCATTCCCTTCACCATGGTCCTAAAGCACCACTTAAGGAACCAAATTTCCAAATTGCTTTTCTTGTATCCAGCAGCATTGTTTAATATTAAGGTTTGCTCATACAAGGGTTGAGGTATGGTTTCATTTTGAAATAATGGGAAAATAAATGTGGATCTAGGTACAGCTCTGAGTTTAAAGCCACTCTCTTCTCGCTCGCTTCTCCTGCTGGGACTGTTGGCGATATTGACACACACACATACACACACACACCTCTAACAGGGACCACCCTCTGAAATTTGTTTGACTGTCTCTGTGTAAGATAGTGTTAGAGAGTGTGGGCTTATGTGTGATTAGACCATGAAAGCATATTCGTTTAGGCACCAGGCCAGTGTGCCAGACACTGTCATGTTTAGTGTTTGAAAGTGTGTCTGTTTCAGTGATATAATCTTGCTGATGGACTAACTACGACCCTTTAATCTTCTGTGTGATCAAACAGTTTCAGGATTAACCAAAGATGATTTGTGTACATTTTATTTGACCAAGAAACCGATGTTCACTCTGACAGAGCTCCAGAGGTCCTCTGTGGAGATGGGAGAACCTTCAGAAGGACAACCATCTCTGCAGCACTCCACCAATCAGGCCTTTATGGTAGAGTGGCCAGACAGAAGCCACTCCTCAGTAAAATGCACATGACAGCCTGCTTGGAGTTCGCCAAAAGACACCCAAAGGACTCAGACCATGAGAAACAAGATTCTCTAGTCTGATGAAACCAAGATTGAACCTTTTGGCCTGAATGCCAAGTGTCACTTCGCGAGGAAACCCCGCCTACGGTGAAGCATGGTGGTGGCAGCGTCATGCTGTGGGGATGTTCTTCAGCGGCTGGGACTGGGAGATTAGTCACGATCAAGGGAAACATGAGCGGAAACAAAGTACAGAGAGATCCTTGATGAAAACCTGCTCCAGAGCTCTCAGGACCTCAGACTGGGGTGAAGGTTCACCTTCCAACAGGACAACGACCCTAAGCACACAGTCAAGACAACACAGGAGTGGCTTCGGAACAAGTCTCTGAATGTCCTTGAGTGGCCCAGCCAGAGCCTGGACTTGAACCTGATCAAACATCTCTGGAGAGACCTGAAAATAGCTGTGCAGCAACACTCCCCATCCAACCTGACAAAGCTTGAGAGGATCTGCAGAGAAGAGTGGGAGAAACTCTCCAAATACAGGTGTGCCAAGCTTGTAGCGTCATACCCCAAAAGACTTGAGGCTGTAATCGCTGCCAAAGGTGCTTCAACAAAGCACTGAGTAAAGGGTCTGAATACTTTATGTAAATGTGATATTTCAATTGTTTAATTTTTTTATACATTTGCAAAAATGTCTAAAATCTTGTTTTTGCTTTGTCATTAAGGGTATTATGTGTAGATTGATGAGGGGTAAAAAAACTATTTCATCCATTTTAGAATAAGGCTCTAACTTAACAACATTTTGAAAAAGTCAAGGGGTCTGAATACTTTCCGAATGCACTGTACGTGTGGTATGATTCGCTAGTTAGCCTATTTCAGATCTGGACAAATGATCCACCTGCCACTATTGGGCTCCTGAGTTGCGCAGCGGTCTAAGGCACTGCATCTCAGTGCTAGAGGCATTACTACAGACACCCTTGTTCGAATCCAGGCTGTATCACAACCGGCCGTGATTGGGAGTCCCAATCGGCCCAGCGTCGTCGTGTAGGCCGTCATTGTAAGAATTTGTTCTTAACTGACTTGCCTAGATAAATAAAGTTATATAATATTGTCACTATGAATGGTGGATAGAGGGCAGGATAGACAGTTAGACTGGTAGACTATATTGACCGGTGGTATAGAAAAAGTTAGCGCCCGGAAAAGTGTAGTACATAAGGCAAGAACCAAAACACCTTGATATAGGGGAGGCACATGCAAGCAGGTGAGGTAGCTAGGATGGAAGAAATGATATAGTCAAATCTGCAACCGAGCAAATGTAAACCAGGGAAAAAACGCACTACCCTCCCCTGTACACAATAAAAAACCATACAACCCTCCCCTATTTTTACCACAAAGATACAAAACACTTGCTTTAGATGTTCTTGGGAACAGTGAGGAAGCTATTTTATCTAACAGAAATCACATTGCGTCTTTGTAGTGGAAACCACTATATTATCCAGTACAGTATTGAAATACCACCCCTCTAACAATGTCTTCTTCATTTGTTATGAATGGGAAACCCATGTTACACCAGGAAGTTCATAACTATTTTAAAAGTGAATTCACGAAGAGAGAGAGAGAGAGATTGAGAGAGATTGAGAGAGAGAGAGAGGGAGGGGGTTTGGAAGACACAAGCTGACAGGAGAGGAAGTCCTTGGCATTGCTATTCTTCTCTCTCTCTCTCTCTCTCTTTCTCTCTCTCTCTCTCTCCCTTCTCTCTCTCTTTTTCTCTTTCTTTTTCTCTCTCTTCTCGCTCTCTCTTTTTCTGAGCTCACTGCACCTACTGGCTTTACTGCCTGCTGTCACCCCTCCAACATTTTCAGCTTTAAATGCACTTGTTCCCTTTTTCCCGTCTCTCTTCCTCTCTCCTTCTTTCTCTATGCAGCCCCACTGAGGGCCGTGTGTCTGTGTTTCACCCACCAGAGCCTCTGACAGCACTGACACACACTGGTCCCACATGGAGAGAAAGAGAGAGCAAAAGCTAAAAGTATTTGAAAAGATTGAAATAATATTTGAACCCAGGTCTGACGTTAGTTAATTAGTGCAGAGGTATGCAGATGGAATCTCTGCAGGGTGTAATTACAGGCTGTAATTCTTCAGTGTACATATTCCAGCTGGGTTGCGATGATGCACACGTAGAGACAGGAACCACTGGAATATTCATGACCTACGCTTTTCACTTTCTTTCATTTGATTAATCCGCAAAATATGTTGTTTGAAGTGCTGCCTTTCTCACTGCTGTCTTCTGCCTGATTAAATGAGAATTTGTTCAGTCTATATCAACATAATTCGGGTGTGTGCATGTTTGCTTGTCTGTGTAACAACCTCACCACATCATGTGGCGTTTTTGTTTCTCAATTCCGTCCAGATTTCTTCTTCTTCTTCTTCTTCTTCTTCTTCTTCTTCTTCTTCTTCTTCTTCTTCTTCTTCTTCTTCTTCTTCTTCTTCTTCTTCTTCTTCTTCTTCTTCTTCTTCTTATTATTATTAATTGTTTGTGTCCCATTATCCATAATATAATACAGTGTACTGTAGTGTACTAGTGTGCTATTTAAGATAGTATGGAATCCATAACATGGACATTAGAACTCCGTCATATGTTGACTCCCACCACAAAGACTTCCATGGTTGACAGTATAATGGCATACTTACTGTACCAGTAATAGTATGCTTATTGCGCTAGCTAGATTATACTTATGGGCCACCCACCATGAGGAAGGAATGCATTTCATGGACTTTTTTGGGGCTCCCCTCAAAGACTTCCATGTCTGACAGTATGATGGAATTGTATAGTAGCATGTGTTTCGTATTCCACCTAGTAGTGACACAAGAGACTGAACAGACTGCCATGCTGCTGATCTGAGCAACGGGGTACAATTATTCACATCTTACTTGACACCTGTCCTCCCCCATCCACTCTCTCTGTCTCTCTCTCTCCCCCTCTGCAAATCATCTATCCATCACTGGAGGTTCATCTATAGACACAAGGAGAGATGAGCGGGCCAAATTAGATTTGAATGGCATAATGTGGTTTTAGCGTTATTGCTGACAAAGGCTTTAGTGAGAAAGGCATAACCTGCAGGCAGCTTCCTTATTGCAGGAGAGAGATTGTGACGATGTGTTGGAGGACTGCTTAAAAGGTCTAATTGTGTGACTTGTGTGTCAGTGATTGAGGAAAAGTCCCGCAGGCTTTAATACCAACCCAAAACTGACTGCAGTCCAAATGAGCAGTCTCACTCCGCCTGTCCGTCTCTGTCTGTCTCCCACTACGCTACTTCTTCACTCTTTTGTTTCCTCTCTCTCTCTCTCTCTCTCTCTCTCTCTCTCTCTCTCTCTCTCTCTCTCTCTCTCTCTCTCTCTCTCTCTCTCTCTCTCTCTCTCTCTCCCTGCATCCCTCTTGTATGCTATCTCTCCCTCTCCCTCTCCCTCTCTCTCTCGCTCTCTCTCTCTCTCTCTCTCTCTCTCTCTCTCTCTCTCTCTCTCTCTCTCTCTCTCTCTCTTTCTGTCTCTCTCTTTCTGTCTCTCTCACTCAATTTCAATTCAATTTCAATTTAAGGGCTTTATTGGCATAAGAAACATATGTTAACTGTGAAATAGATAATAAACAAAAGTTAAAGAATACAAAAATGTACAGTAAACATTACATTTCAAATGTCATATTATGTCTATATAAAGTGTTAGAATTATGTGCAAATAGTTAAAGTACAAAAGTCTGAGTCTGTACATAGTCAAAGATTTCCATAAGTTTGGGTCAGTCACAGTGATCAGGTATTCTGCCACTGTGTACTCTCTGTTTAGGGCCAAATAGCATTCTAGTTTGCTCAGTAATTTTGTAAATTCTTTCAAATGTGTCAAGTAATTATAATTTTTTCCCCCCTTGATTTAGGGGGGAAAAAATCCCCCCTGTGGAGTCTGTTTGTTTGTGAAGAGAGCCGCATCTCTGTAGGTGATGGCTTTGTTTTAGATGGTTGTAGAATTTAACGGCTCTTTTTTGGATATTGATAATTAGCGGGTATCGGCCTCTACGTGCATTATTTGGTGTTTTACGTTGTAAACTGAGGATATTTTTGCAGAATTCTGCATGCAGAGTCTCAATTTGGTGTTTGTCCCATTTTGTGAATTCTTGGTTTGTGATCGGACCCCAGACCTCACAACCATAAAGGGCAATGGGTTATATAACTGATGCAAGAATTTTTACTATTGCTGTCAGAGGCTCTGGTGGGTGAAACACAGACACACGGCCCTCAGTGGGGCTGCATAGGGAAAGAAGGAGAGAGGAAGAGAGAGGGGAAACAGGGAACAAGTGCATTTAAAGCTGAAAATGTTGGAGGGGTGACAGCAGGCAGTAAAGCCAGTAGGTGCAGTGAGCTCAGAAAAAGAGAGAGCGAGAAGAGAGAGAAAAAGAAAGAGAAAAAGACAGAGGGAGAGAGAGAGAGAGAGAGAGAGAGAGAAAGAGAGAAGAATAGCAATGCCAAGGACTTCCTCTCCTGTCAGCAAGTATTGTTCCTTTTTATGTTCCTTTTGATGGTTCCTCTCTCTCTCTCTCCCTCTTTCTCTCTCTCTCTCTTTCTCTCTCTCTATCTCTCTGTGTCTCTCGCACTCACCCTCTATATCACTCACTCACTCTCTCTCTGTCTCTCTCTCTCTCACTGTTTCTCGCACTCACTCTCTCTGTCACTCACTCTCTCTCTGTCTCTCACTCTCTCTCTCACTCCCTTACACTGTCTCTCACCCTGCTTTTATTTCTCTCACTACATCCATCTTACAGACCCTGTCCCTCTCTCACTCTTTATATCTGCCCCCCCCCCAGTGTGAAGGGGAACTGAGTGACACGTGTGTGATGAGTGTTCCTGGCTCGATTTTGATGGGGAACAGAAGAACCCCTCAGTGAGACTTGAAACAGGTTGGAGGGCCACTGCTCTGGGCCACTCTGGGGTGTGTTACTTGGCAGAGCCCAGACCTAGCCTAGTTTTACAGCCTGTGTCTTGTAGAGCCATCCATCCCCTCTGACTCTATTTCTCTCAGTGTACTCTCTCTCTCTCTGTCTCTCTCTGTCTCTCTCGGTGCACTCTCTGTCTGTCTGTCTCTCTCTCTCTCTCGATGAGTCACTACGTTGGGTGGCAGCCATGTTTGCTGTTGTTGTTGTCTATCAGGCCTTAGGGTTAATTGGTTGTGTACTAAGTATTACCTAACTGTCTCTTCCCCCTGGCTTTTCTGTGGGGGGAGGCTGAGGCTTCAGGGAGAGTGATGATTAATGTGTTTAACACTATTACTCTTGAAGTGATATGATTTCTCAGGATATCTGAGATGTCTCAAGTTGATTGTTTTCCCTGTTTTCAAAGTAAAATAGGACTTTCTTAAAACTCTGGATAACCCTTGCCATGTTCTACTGTATCTTTCAACTAATGGCTATAGTTTTATAACTGTACTTTATAATTTGTATAAGAAGTTGTATCATAACATTATTTTAACAGTATAATATATTATTATTATTATTTACATATAAATATGTGTAGCTTTAATTGTAGTTAATAACCATTTAATTACAGTATATAACTACTATAACAGCTTTATTACTGTAGATTATAGCTGTTTTAATAACAGTTTATCTATACTATAAGAGCTATAAATATTCTGGACATTTAACTGTATAATCTATAACTGTTTTATAACCGCATACTTGCACAGTCTAATGGAAGCATAACCATTCTGCTGTGTGTGTGCGTGTGTGTGTGTTTCAGAGTGAAGCAGAAGAAGTCCAAGCCTCAGCACCTGAAGATCAACAGCAGTGTGGGGAGCTGTGAGAACCTCCCTACCCAGCGCTCACCCCTCCACTCCTCCGACCATCGCTCGCTCCGTTCTTTCTTCTTCCCTACCTTCATCCCCTCCACTCCCCCTGTCCACTCCGACGCAAGTAAGTGCCCTTTCTAGACTACCTTGGTCACTAACAAGTAATGATACCCAGGTGTGCAGATAGCTTTCCTAAGTCATAGGTTTCAGACATTATAAGACTGTATTAACTTCACAGTTTGTCCACCCTCTTATCTGTTCAAGTGTCATATGACCGTTGTCTTTGTCCAGGTTTATGGTAACTCTATGGTAGTACCACATAATATAGCTTCTTAGAGTCTTAGCCATACTTGAACAGAAAACCTCCTCCACTTCCCATTCACGGTCTAGCTCTGTATTCAACCCTAAACCCAGTGACTGCAGTCTCGCTCTCAGTAGGATTATACATGTAGACGAAGACTAATCCTTCCCAGATCACATACACGTATCCCATGATACCCAGAGGTACCGTGTCAGCGCATACAGCCACCTTATTGACTGTTGCCTTATTAGTGCCCCCACCGGAAGCCATTAGCTCCTGAGCGGTCCGGAGCAAGAGAGCGAGAGGAAGACGATGTGAGGAGACTGAGAATGACAGAGGCAGGGACAGGGGTGTCGGGGACAGGAGTGAAATATGGCCATCGATAGGGGACCTGAATGGGTTTAGACCAGGGATCATCAACTAGATTCAGCCGCGGGCCGATTTTTTTCTTGAGCGGATGGTCAGGGGGCCAAAACCTAATTACAAATAATTTGTAGACTGCAAATTGACTCCAAGAAGCCCAAACAGATATAATATTTGACTAAAACCTAATAATGTCAAACCTTGCTTACATTTGTATACGATCACGTGCACTGAGTGTACAAAACATTAGGAACTCTTGTCATCTTTCCATGACATAGACTGACCAGGTGAATCCAGGTGAAAGCTATGATTCCTTATTTATTTCACTTGTTAAATCCACTTCAATCAGTGTAGATGAAGGGGAGGAGACTGGTTAAAGAAGGATTTTTAAGCCTTGATACAATTGAGACATGGATTGTGTATTTGTGCCATTCAGAGGGTGAATGGGAAATACAAAAGATTTAAGTGCGGGGTATGGTTGTAGGTGCCAGGTGCACCGGTTTGAGTGTGTCAAGAACTGCAACGCTGCTTGGTTTTTCACACTCAATAGTGTCCTGTGTGTATCAAGAATGGTCCAACGCCCAAAGGACATTGAGCCAACTTGACACAACTGTGGGAAGCATTGGAGTCAACATGGGCCAGCATCCCTGTGGAACACTTTCGACACCTTGTAGAGTCCATGCCCCGATGAATTGAGGCTGTTCTGAGGGCAAAAGGGGGTGCAACTCAATATTAGGAAGGTGTTCCTAATGTTTTCTACACTCAGTGTATATCCCTCTATTATGCGTGGGAATCACTTGGAGCTGATTTGTTGGTGGGCCACAGACTGCATCCGTACACAGACTAGGCTAGTGGCAAGGCCTCCGAAAAATGTTGGTAGAACAAAACACAACAATGTCCTAATGTCTCCCATTTATGAAATGGATGGTTGTGTGAAAATATATTTTATTGCAAAAGTGATAGATATTGTGACACACCCCCTAAATAAATAAATGCTGAAAAATGCCTGGTTAATATTGCAAGCTCTGATATTGCTAAAATGTTGAATACAAGTAGTCAGTTGTCTGCCCAACATACACACAAATAATTAGACTATCTTAATATATCATGGAAATATAGACCTGTAAACACAGATATATAATAGGCGGAAATATAAACTATGAATGTATTTATATTTTATTTTTATTTGATTTATTTAACCTTTATTTAACCAGGTAGGCCAGTTGAGAACAAGTTCTCATTTACAACTGCGACCTGGCCAAGACAAAGCAAAGCAGTGCGACAAAAACTACAACACAGAGTTGCACATGGGATAAACAAACGCACAGTCTATAACAGAATAGAAAATCTATGTACAGTGTGTGCAAATGTAGTAAGATTAGGGAGGTAAGATAATAAATAGGCCATAGTGGGGTAATAATTACAATTTAGCATTAACACTGGAGTGATAGAGATACTGGGGTGCAAATGAGCAAAAATAATAATATGGGGATGAGGTAGTAGGGTAGGCTATTTACAGATCGGCTGTGTACAGGTGCAGTGATCGGTAAGCTGCTCTGACAGCTGATGCTTGAAGTTAGTGAGGGAGATAGGAGTCTCCAGCTTCAATGATTTTTGCAATTCGTTCCAGTCATTGGCAGCAGAGAACTGGAAGGAATGGCGGCCAAAGGAGGTGTTGGCTTTGGGGATGACCAGTGAAATATACCTGCTGGAGCGCATGCTACGGGTGGGTGTTGCTATGGAGACCATTGAGCTGAGATAAGGTGGGGATTTACCTAGCATAGATGACCTGGAGCTAGTGGGTTTGGCGACGAATATATAGTGAGGGCCAGCCAACGAGAGCATACAGGTCGCAGTGGTGGGTAATATATGGGGCTTTGGTGACAAAAGGATGGCACTGTGATAGACTACATCCAATTTGCTGAGTAGAGTGTTGGAGGCTATTTTGTAAATGACATCGCCGAAGTCAAGGATCGGTAGGATAGTCAGTTTTTTAACGAGGGCATGTTTGGCAGCATGAGTGAAGGAGGCTTTGTTGCAAAAATAGGAAGCCTAGATTACATTTTTGATTGGAGATGGTTAATGTGAGTCTAATCAGACACCTAGGTATTTGTAGGTGTCCACATATTCTAAGTCAGACCTGTCGAGAGTAGTGATGCAGTTCGATTGAAGAGCATGCATTTAGTTTTGCTAGCCTTTAAGAGCAGTTGGAGGCCACGGAAGGTGTGTTGTATGGCATTGAAGCTTGTTTGGAGGTTTGTTAACACAGTGTCCAAAGAAGGGCCAGATGAATACAGAATGGTGTCATCTGCATAGAGGGGGATCAAAGAGTCACCAACTGCAAGAGCGACATCATTGATATATACAGAGAATAGAGTCGGCCCGAGAATCCTATGGCACCCCCATAGAGACTGCCAGAGGTCCGGACAACAGGCCCTCCGATTTGACACACTGAACTCTATCTGAGAAGTAGTTGGTGAACCAGGCGAGGCAGTCATTTGAAGAACCAAGGCTATTGAGTCTGCCGATAAGAATGCAGTGATTGACAGAGTCGAAAGCCTTGGCCACGTCGATTGCAGTTATGATAACGTTTAGGACCTTGAGCGTAGCTGAGGTGCACCCATGACCAGCTCGGAAACCAGATTGCATAGCGGAGAAGGTACGGTGGGATTCAAAATGGTCGGTGATCTGTTTATTAACTTGGCTTTCGAATACTTTAGAAAGGCAGGGCAGGATGGATATAGGCCTGTAACAGTTTGGGTCTAGAGGGGTTGACCGTATTA
This sequence comes from Thymallus thymallus, assembly GCA_023634145.1. Taxonomy (NCBI): domain Eukaryota; kingdom Metazoa; phylum Chordata; class Actinopteri; order Salmoniformes; family Salmonidae; genus Thymallus; species Thymallus thymallus. The sequence continues at coordinate 5,481,817 of CM042401.1, read as the reverse complement.
CCGCCACACCGGCAGTCACGAGTCATGACAGAAGTCAAGGCTTTTCCAAAACCACACTGATGCCGCTGATGGTCATAGGAGCCTATCAAACTGGCTAACGGCCAGTCACTAATGGCCCTGTAATCACTCTGACATCAATGCAAATGCAAATGCTATCAAAAATCTAATCAAACACTGGCCCTGGCATTCAGAGTTTGAGCAGAATAGGATCACCTGTTGCACAGCGAGAGCAAGCTCCTCATAGCTGGTTGATGCATGGAATGAAATAAGTGTTTCTATAAGCCCATGTTGCGCAACAGTTCTATAGGCTATGCTATGCAATTGCGTGAGAAAACAGAGTTTTGATGGCCTCTACTAAAAAGAGGAGGATCCCATAAGCTTTCTATAGGCTAGGCCTACTATATTTATTTCTCAACTTTCCTAATATTAAGCACATTGCTTCGCTTTACAACCAGAGTAGCCTACCTGGCTGGCATGAAAATGAACCACGCAAAAAGTGTCCTCCATTCACTATTCAAGTGCATATGGATTACATATTTTCCCCCCCTGCACCTATTCCAATAATAATGATAATGATAATGATAATGACAATCAAAACTAATTTCACACATACACCCCCGGTCACAAGTTTGGAATATTATTCATTCAAGGGTTTTCCACTTGTTTGCTGCTTTTCCTTCACTGCGGTCCGACTAATCCCAAACCATCTACATTTGGTTGAGGTTGGAACCAAAGGACAACTTTCCACCGGTCTAATGTCCATTGCTCATGTTTCTTGGCCCAAGCAAGTCTCTTCTTCTTATTGGTGTCCTTTAGTAGTGGTTTCTTTGCAGCAATTAAACCATGAAGGCCTGATTCACACAGTCTCCTCTGAACAGTTGATGTTCAGATGTGTCTGTTACTTGAACTCTGTGAAGCATTTATTTGGGCTGCAATCTGAGGCTGGTAACTCTAATGAATGTATGCTCTGCAGCAGAGGTATTTCTGGGTCTTCCATTCCTGTGGCAGTCCTCATGAAGCTGGTTAAGAGAATGCCATGAGTGTGCAAAGCTGTTATCAAGTCAAAGGGTGGCTATTTGATTTGATTTGTTTAACACTTTTTTTCGGTTACTACATGGTTCCATATGTGTTATGTCATAGTTTTGATGTCTTCACTATTATTCTACAATGTAATAAATTGTGCAAATAAAGAAAAACCCTTCAATGAGTAATATTCCAAACTTTTCACCGGGGGTGTATATTATTTAGTATATGTATATAGAGTATATTACAACTGGAGTGTTAGGACATAGTTTAACAATTAGGCATCCATCCGTGAGTAACTCTGGATTGTAATCACTCATTCACTCAGGACTTATTCATTCAGCACTCATTCATTCAGGACTGTATATACATATTAATGTACAGTTGTTATATCATATCACGTGCAATATTGTAATTTATTCTTGGACTGAATTTACGTAGTCATTCACTGAGGAATGCATATCAGTATCCTATCAGTTGTATATTTTGTCATTGCTTTTAGTATATCGAATGTGCAATACGTGCATTAAATTGAGAAGAGTCTGATGGGTGAGAATATTATCAAGTGCTTGTCAAATTGTGAATGAGAGACTGATGAAGTGTGTGCATCCTGTACAAGAAACAGAGCAGAGCTCATGCCTTTCATGTGACTTTTTCAAATCATCATTAGTTGCATCATGCAGTCTTAGAATGTTTTAGAAATCAAACCATATAAGGTTTGTATCACAACTAAAGTTGCATAAATAATTCTAAATGAAGCATAAAGGAGGACCTGTTTCTATAGCTAGAGGACTCCTGATATCTCCAGGAGTGATAAGTATCGTTTTTTTTGTCTTTATCTGTTGTGGTCTAGTACTGTCTTTTTGCTAGCTAGGGCATCTACTTTAAGTGTTGCCTGTCTTTCCAGTAGCCTACTTGGTGTGTGAACTGCTGACTGCTCATAATTTGCAGATAGTTGTTGACACACCAACCAGGCTCAAGGGGCAGGGCAATTTGTGACTTGTTTTGGTAATCAGTGGCTGTATTGGGGGGTGAGTGGTTTCACCTCTCCTAGGCAATCAGCAATTCGTACAGGGAGGTGGGCTCTCCACCTCTGCTAGGCAATTAGCAATTATTGTTAGTTCTTCAGTCTCCCGTGGTTTCTCAGCGGCAGCTGTAAGTGGTGGTCGTGTCAGTGGCGGTTTGTCGCAAAACTAAGACTGTCGCCGAAACAAAAACACACCACTCTCTCACTTGAGTATCTTACCTAGTTATTTACAGATTATCAAATGTTACTATTTTCTAGCTTTGTCAACTTGTGTGTGTTTTCCATACCTGTTCGCACCTCTCCCTGTAGGCTTTACAGACGCTCCTCACCCATTGGCTGCAACCCTTCTAATTTAGTGTACCCTGAGCGCACAACCCATGTGTAATTCCAGGTCTCTGACAGCGTTTGGAACTGCCGATCTGTTGTCTAGAACGACGAGTTCATCTCAGCGTACGCTACCCTTCAGTCCCTATACTTTTTGGCCCTGACGGAGACATGGATCATCCCAGAGAACACTGCTTCTCCAGCTGCTCTCTCTTCATCTGACTATGTTTTCTCTCATAGTCCGAGAGCATCTGGTCATTGCGGTTGTGGCACAGGTCTACTAATTTCTCCTAAGTGGAGATTTTCTCTTTTCTCCCTCTCTCACCTGTCCATCTCCTCATTTGAATTCCAAGCTGTCACTTGTCCACTCAATCTTAACATTATTGTCATCTATCGTCCACCAGTTGCCCTTGGATAGTTCCTCAATGAGTTTGACACCTTGATAAGCTAATTTCCTGCAATTATTACTCCAACAGTTGCACACAATAGTTTCTATTGGACAAATTTAGGTATGTTTTGTCGCTGTTTCGTTCCTTTTGCTTCCGTTTAAGAAAATCTTTTCAACAGAATCGTCGGAATGAACACACCCCTGATCACAGCAAACAGTTCACTTTCATAGCTACATACAAACAGCTCGTTGTTTTCTCTCAAAACTGTTCAACTATTGTCTTTTTCTCTTTTTGAGTCTACTACTGAACACATTTTATACACTGCAGTGCTAGCTATCTGTAGCTTATGCATTTAGTACTAGATTCATTCTTTGATCCTTTGATTGGGTGGACAACATGTCAGTTCATGCTGCAAGAGATCTGATAGGTTGGAGGATGTCCTCCAGAAGTTGTCATAATTACTGTGTAAGTCTATGGATGGGGGTGAGAACCATTAGCCTGCTAGGTTTTGTATTGAAGTTAATGTACCCAGAGGAGGATGGAAACTCGCTGTCCTCCGGTTACACCATGGTGCTACCCTACAGAGTGCTGTTGAAGTTACTGTAAACCTTAATTGCATAACAGTGTGTTTTAATAAATTATTTGGGGATTTTGTACAGTTTTGTATAGTTGTATCTAAAAAGGACAACTTCTTTTTTTATGAAATGGTCCTCCCCTTCCTCCTCTGAGGCGCCTCCACTGGTACAATCAAATAATTCCTGCACACACTTTTAGAAACTCATCTGCGTACTCGTCGTCCTCACCAGGTTCATGACCTGACTGCAGTTCGGCGTCGTAACCGACTTCAGTGGGCAAATGGGCAAATGGTGGTTACCAACAGATGCATATCTGTGTTCCCAGTCATGTTAAATCCATAGATTATGGCCGAATGAATTTATTTTAATTGACTGATTTGAAATTGTAGCATGTTGCATTTGTATTTCTGTTCAGTGTACATGGCAGCTAAAAGCTGAATTGCGTATACATCAGGACATTTTATAAAAGTTCATCAATATCAGTATCAAGAATGTTCAGAAGTCATGGGTGTGATCAGGGTTGATGCACAGCTTGCCTATTTCATGGTTAGCCGAGGAAATATTGATGGTCTTGAGGTCGCCTTTTCCAACATCCTCTCTGTGCCCTGGGCTTTATAGTTTGCTACAATTCCTCCAGATCTATCATTTGTGCAGCACCCACTTGGGTGATGCAACTGCTGGTGCACAGGCTCACCATACAGTAGGTAATATTCATAATTATTTGTTTGTTTTTGCTTTTTAAAACGCTTTGAGATTCTTTGAAAAGCACTATAGAAGTTTAATAAATGATTATTATTAGTTGTTAGGGGCAACGTCCACCTACTCCAGAACAACCAACTGGGTTTGGTCCTCCAGCACTACTATATAGTGGAATATCCCTGGTACAGGCAATGAAAAACTTCTGGTATGGCTCATCATCTTACTGTTGTCCTGACAGACATTAGAGATTAAGACAAATGCCAGTCTAAGGCAGTTAGTCTATTCATAGTAAAGGAATTATTTAATTGTGTTGTGGCGGCATCCCTAATGCTTTTATCTGCCTGCCGAGCATCCCCTGGGGTCCCAGTAAGGGTCTTAGCAGCACAGAGCAGGCCTGGTGTGTGTCGTCAGTCTGGTAATAGGGGTCTGGTAGGGGGAAAAAAAGATACCCACACACTGTTGAATGCTCCCACAGTTTTATTGAGCAACGGTGTACAGGTTTCTATCTTTCAATACTTATGCCCTGCATCTGTAAGTTCAATCAAATATATATATATATATATATATATATATATATATATATATATATATATATATATATATACACACACACACACACAGCGGGCGAAATAAGTATTGAACACGTCACCATTTTTCTCAGTAAATATATTTCCAAAGGGGCTATTGACATGACATTTTCACCAGATGTTGGTAACAACCCAAGTAATCCATACATACATTCAATAAAACAAATCCACAAGTTACAATCAAATCCACTTGTAAGTTTGACCTTACGAGGTAGGTAACATGTATGAGTGTTTGTAAATGTCTGAATGTATGTTAACGTCTGTTCTCAAATCCATCGTACCACATCGAAGGTGAGCATTTGCCCACTGAAGAGTGTAACAGGGTTTATCGAGGATAGTCTCTAGTTTCCGGTGGGAAAGCTCGCCATCTTCAATCAATCTGGTTTAAAGAAAATATCATGAATTTCCAAAACCAGTTCTTAGTTTGACATTATGCTATAGGTAATAACATAACTAGAATTAGATTTACAGAAAGTAATCGTATCTAACATTAATTCAGTCTGCACATAATAATATGCATAACATTTCCCTTAGTACAGTACAAGTCCTACAGTGCATATACTTTTACAATACATAACATGTCTTCCTATGAAAGGAAAGGAAAGTGCAAAATAATGTGTATCAATGGGAGTATTTCTCACCGATTCCGTGTAGTGTAGACTGAGCACCCAAAATGGCGACGTCCAGCGCAACCACGCTGCTTCTATTAAACAAAATTATACCCTGTCAATGGCTCGCGTATGCGAGTGGAATGATGGAAACAGGCGCAGGGAGACAGGCGTAATGCGATACTTGTATGTATTCTTTTTTGTTTTAATGAGACGAACAAACACCATCTGACACGAAACAATCACGGACAAGAACCAGGGGGGAACAGAGGGAATAAATAGCCAACATACAATTTGTGGAAATGGGAACCAGGTGTGTGAGGAACAGGACAAAACGTAAACTGTGAAATGGATCGGTGGTGGCTAGAATTCCGGTGACGTCGACCCGCCTTTGCCCGCCCGACCCAGGGGAGGGACCAACTTCGGCCGAAGTCGTGACATACCCGTATAACCTAAGTTACGTTGGTTCAACTTTTCACAACGAAAAATGATTAAATGCATACATTTATTTTATGAATGAAAACACTGATAAAAGCTTTATAATACTTATGTGATTGACCTTCTTTCGTCGAGGTAGGCACGAGGAAAAGAGCTTAAAGTAGAGCCAATTAGCGATATTAAACGGGGAATATCCTGTTCTATCCGTTCACTATTACCTCAAACGTTGTTTAGTAACCGTTTTACAGTCAACGTTCTTAGTATAGTTATATGTATTCTCTGTATATATGTACATTTTTATATTTATATTTAATATTCTATATTGTAATGGTAACTCATAATATTTATGGTTGTTACATCAGCATTGCTCATCTGCATGGCTCAAAACCCTTTGGCACGACAAGAACCAACTATCTGCCTCTGATATCTGTATCAAAGACCAAGGACCCCTTGAGGATAGCTGGCCGAGCCGAAGGCGTACATGTTGATGCCCCTGTCTATGTTAGTTAGCGATAGTAAAAGGATTCATGATTCTTTGTGTGAATTGTGTTTAGTTTTCTTTTTGACAGTGGCATTGTCGTCTGTATGTGATTGTTTTCCATTGGATTGCTGTTCAAAAGATAACTTACTTGCGGCATCCATTATGTCTCTTCATGAAGCTGAAAGGTTTGTTAGTTAGCCTGATTGATGTGATGTGTGTGTGTGTGTGTGTCCAGTTGGAGGACTGCCCCTAGCCTGCAGACAAAACACAACCCACCCGCTGGGCCTAGAGAGCCTGTTGCCAGATAAACAGACACCACCAGGCTCATTTTACTATCACTTTTAATGAAGACGTCTGCTCCCCACATAGCAATATAAATTCTAGAACAGACATTCCTATTCAATGTTGTGGTCGGTTTGTATGGTCTTGGCATCACAATAACCACAAGTTAGGAAGACAACGCAGATCTGGGGCTGGGCTAGGTCTGCGAGGTTTTATCCCATTCTAGGCATTCTATTTCTATGGCTGGCTTCTCCCCTGTCTGCGATTCAGCTTGCCACCAGAAAAGATTTGTCTTACTGTTTCTCTCCATTTTGAATTATCCAAAAGAGAGACTGGTATGTGCCATCCGCTTCAGGCATAGTCTGTCCTACTGCAGTCCCTCTCTTGTTGCCATGTTTCATTGGTTAGAACCCAACGCTTAGGGGAAAAAGTGTTGGTGTGGATATTTGTTTCATAGCCAAGATACTAGTTTCTAATGACCATTATCATGATGTGTAACAACGGAAAAGTAAGATGGCACTTGGTGATAGGTGAGGAGAGGGAGGGGTGTTCTCTTCGTCAAAGTTGACAACAGAATGATATTCTATTGAAAAGGTGGAACCCGCACGTTGAGTGTTTGTCATGGAAACAGCGTTGGCAACAAGGCTCTTTGTCTCGAGTCGACAGAGGAGTTTATTTCACCACTCTTTGTGAATGTGTTTTGTATGTGTTAAACCTGTGCTAGCTTGTTCAACTCGTTATTTGGAAGGTGTTTCACCTGTGCTGGTCCATGTGATATTTAAGAGTGATTGGCCCAGTGCTCCAGTTGTCTAGAGATGTGGTTGGCGCTCCCTAGTTTATGTCTAGAAAAACAATCCTTTATCTGATCTTACCTGTTTTTGTTTTGCTTCCTGTCTTTAAGTTTAGTGTGTTATTTTGTATTTCTTTGCCTCCTCTTGGGCAAATTTAGTGGGTCTCATGGTGGGTGTCTTTTAGGTCCCAGTTGTTGTTGCTAGTCAAATTTTAGTGGACATCCATGAGTGTCTTTCAGAACCCCTCCTAAAACCCCACCTATTTAGTTTTGGTTGTTGTCAGTGAATCTTTGTTAGTTACCCCCTTCTGTTTTCGTGACAATTTTTTTTTTAATAGATATGTATTTTTGGCAGAAAGAGTTTAATATCCTCCATGTCCATGTCTCTCTCCCTTCCTGTGCTGTTGTTGTTTGGTTGTTTGTCATGTCATTAGAGGATAGAGGACAGTGAGTGGAGGGGGATGGAGAATGTGTCTCCATCCTTATTAAATAGAAAGGATGGAGGAGGACACTGTAGTCTGGCGCCTTTGGGTTACTCAGACCTCCGGTTGTGTGTATGTGTGTTTGTGTCTGTGTTTCTGTGTCTAATCAAATCACATTTTATTGGTCGCGTACACATATTTAGCAGTGTGTGTGTTTTACGTGTGTGTGGTGCGCTTGCGCACATGCCGAGGTGCACTCACAAAGACCCATCAGGTCAGGGTAATATATTGTACCATCATACAGAGGTTTCAGGACTTGACCTCTGTGTAAGAAACAACTGGCAGGTCACAGAGATGTCAACATCACCTGATGGTTGCTCTTGTGTTACGAGGCTGTTAGTGTAAACAGACAGAACAATGAGCAGGTATATCAATCCCAGTTCTCTATTAGAGTATCAGGAGGATTGAGTGTAATTGAGTGATGTATTGGGGACTGTGAACCAGAGACACAGTCACAAGCCCCTAGTGTTGGGGTGTTGTTAGGGGTGGATTTTGTTCACTCAGGAATGTGTGTGGTGATTTACAACATAAAGGTCAGGTCATAGGTAATGTACTGTATATGTAGGTGTATGTGCGTTGAAGAGATTCTCTGGTTCTTCTGTATACTTTTTAGCTAGTAGTTCTGAAAGTAGCACTCACAAACCAAAAGTGGTCCCCGAAAATTGCATACTATGTCACCTATGTGCAGATATGAGCACCACGTCATTGCTCTCTCTGCTGTGTCCAGCAACTAATTGACCAACGTCGGTTGAATTACATTTCATTTGTTTTTTTTCTGTGAGCTCAATGTGCACATTGTGCAGTTTCTCTAGAGATAAATCAGATCAAGCCCGAACTGAGCAATGTACAGTAGTAGGGAGTTGTAGTTGCCAACAGGCAAATATCATACATAGTTTAGAGCAGAAAACGTAATTAACTACAATGACCATAATCCATTGTGCACCTACTTATCCGGTCTGTGTGTTTCTTTTACACCTGATATAAGAAGAGACAGAAGAATGTGCGATTGAGAACAGTTGCTTCATGAGGTATCTCTACCTGAAAATACATTATATAAGTGATTGATAGTATGCCTTATTTACGTTGAAGAATTACAAAAATTGTGATTTTTGTCAGACAGCATCGGCAACAGTTCTATAAATATGACTTGAAATTAGATAATAAAGTAATCAAATAAGAACATGTAATTTACACAACAACTGAAATATTTTTTGTAAAGTAATGTGAATAAATGATGGCTAATAAGTGATACACAGTAATGGTCAGTCACTACCATCATGGGACTTTTATTAATTGTGTTATTCTGTTTTGTTACAGCATTCAACCCACTTAATGTATAGTGCATTTAATGTAAAAAAATAAATAAACAAAACCGAAATTGATTTTTTTTTTACCGAAACCAATCTGACCGCAAAAAGCACTAATCGCTCAGCACTACAATGGGCTGAAGATCATTGGCTAGAACGAATTGCTTGGGGGCTGGCCCACGTGAGAGAAAATGGAGGGGAAATGGCGCGGCATAGCTTCAAGAAAACAGTCACATATATTATGATCTACGCATTGACGCATCTAGCACGAAAAATATGTTCTTATTCGCCAAAGTACCGGAGCATGACTTTAATTCGGTCAGGTTGTCTCGTGTGTGTTTGGGCGTGGTCATATATATATTTTTTTTTTACAAAATAACTTGTATGATGATTGATGATGTACAATGCCTTCAGAAAGTATTTATTGACTAATTTCACATTTTGTTGTGTTACATCCTGAATTCAAAATGGAGAAATTTTGCCTGTGCTTAGCTCTATTCCATGTATTTTTATCCCCAGAAACTACCTTGTCCTTGCCAATGACAAGCATACCCATAACATGATGCAGCCACCACCATGCTTGAAAATATGAAGAGTGGTGCTCAGTGATGTGTTATAATGCTTTGTATTTAGGACATAAAGTTAATTTCTTTGCCACATTTTTTCCAGTTTTACTTGAGTTTTATTGCAACCAGGATGCATGTTTTGGAATATTTTATTCTGTACAGGCTTCCTTCTTTTCACTCTGTCATTTAGGTTAGTATTGTGGAGTAACTACAATCCTCAGTTTTCCCCTATCACAGCCATTGAACTATGTAACTGTTTTAAAGTCACCATTGTCGTCATTGTGAAATCCCTGAGCGGTTTCTTTCCTCTATGGCAACTGAGTATCTTTGTAGTGATTGGGTGTATTGATACACCATCCAAAGTGTAATTAATAACTTCACCATTCTAAAATGGATATTCAATGTCTGCTTTGTTTTATTTTTACCCATCTACCAATAAGTGCCCTTCTTTGCGAGCACTGGAAAACATCCCTGGTCTTTGTGGTTGAGTCTGTGTTTGAAATGCACTGCTCGACCAAGGGACCTTACAGATCATTCATTGTATATGTGGGGTACAAAGATGACGTAGTCATTCAAAAATCATGTTAAACACTGTTATTGCACAGAGTGAGTCCATGCAACTTATGTGACTTGTTAAGGGGTTTTTACTCCTGAACTTATTTAGGCTTGCCATAACAAGGGAGTTGAATACTTATTGACTCAAAAAAAAAATCTTAAAAAGAATTCCACTTTAACATTATGAGGTATTGTGTGTAGGCCAGTGACACAACATCTCAATTTAATACATTTTACATTTAAAGGTCAGGTCATAGGTCACGTATAGTACGTGCGTTAAGTATGTCCGTTTTTCCCATGTGTGTATCTGGGAGTGGTCGGGCAGATTCTGTTCACTCAAGAATGTGTGTGATGATTGATGTACCTGTATATGTCCGTACATGTGTACTGTTGGTGTCTGTAAGTGTGTTTTAGGATTGGGTGTTTTTCCCATGTTTATTAAAAAAAAATCCCAAAATGTAAGTAGTTGTTATAAATATGAACAGTATATTAAATATGTGTGTGTGTTTGTGAGTGAAAGTGTGTGCATCTAAGACACAACTAAGACAATGTGTGTGCACTATGTTACAGGCTTTGGTTTTTCCATTTATATTCCCATATTGGACGTTAGCATGTGGGGCGCACGGATTGGTGTCACCTCGTTAGTCAGTATGTGTTAAACCTGTGCTAGCTTGTTCAACTCGTTATTTGGAAGGTGTTTCACCTGTGCTGGTCCATGTGATATTTAAGAGTGATTGGCCCAGTGCTCCAGTTGTCTAGAGATGTGGTTGGCGCTCCCTAGTTTATGTCTAGAAAAACAATCCTTTATCTGATCTTACCTGTTTTTGTTTTTGCTTCCTGTCTTTAAGTTGAGTGTGTTATTTTGTATTTCTTTGCCTCCTCTTGGGCAAATTTAGTGGGTCTCATGGTGGGTGTCTTTTAGGTCCCAGTTGTTGTTGCTAGTCAAATTTTAGTGGACATCCATGAGTGTCTTTCAGAACCCCTCCTAAAACCCCACCTATTTAGTTTTGGTTGTTGTCAGTGAATCTTTGTTAGTTACCCCCTTCTGTTTTCGTGAAGGGGGAACGTAACAAAATAGGGTCTCGTCCGGGTGCTTGTTTCCTATGATAGTCACTCTAATCTCCTACTCTGAAGCTTTGCTGTGCCCACATATGAGTGTTCAAAATACACTTTTGTGGTAGAGTTTATGTCACTGACATCCACCCTGAGTGGTTACAAGATTGGTGGAATAATTTTGAAAGTTGCATAAACACAGTGATGGACTTTGTTTGAAACCTTTGTGGAAACCCCTACATTGGAGATGCTAAATAAATGTAAGAAGGTGAATCTGCTCATCATTGACATCAAAGTTGCACATGCCGATTCAAAAGCAGTAGTGAAAGAGTTAGTCTATACTTTTTTGGTGGAAGAGTAAATCCTTCCGGAGAGGGAGGTTGATGAAAAGGGTCCAACGGGTGATAGAGTACACCCCATAAACGTGGAACTGTGAGAGGTAGAACAAAAGGGAACAACAGAAATTAGTGTTTGAGCACAAGAAAAGGGAAAGCGAACGTGCAGCCAAACAACAAGAACGGGAATGTGAGCATGTCATTCGATTAAGTGAGATAGATTTGGAAGCACTTCGAATCCAGTCAGGCAATCCTGCACCGTCAACAGAGTTTGATCTTGGTCAGAACAGCCGACTTGTACTGCCTTTCAATGAAAAGGAGGTGGATGTATATTTTACTCTGTTTGAGCGGATTGCCACATCCCTAAAAATGTCACTGCTCCTCCAAAGTGTTCTTGTGGAAAAAACTCAGAAAGTGTAAGCCACTTGGCCAGAGTTCAGATTATGAAAGCTTCTATCCTTTGGGCTTATGAGTTGGTCCCAGAGGCATACAGACAACAGTTCCTTAATTATGAAAGATAGAATCACAAAGCCTTGTTGAATTCGCAAGGGAACGTATTTTTGATTGGTGGTGTGATTCTCAAGAGGTCAAGGACCATGAGGATTTAAAGACAATCATACTTCTCGAGCATTTCAAGAATTTCCTTCACGAAAGGGTTACTACCTACATTTTTTGAGCACAAGGATCTCACTCTTGAAAAGCTGCAGTCCTTGCAGATGAGTTTGTGTAAAACTACCTTCACAAACAAAGCACCCAGTAATTATCCCTACGCTAAAAGCAATCCAGAAAAGTCACCTCTTATTGCGAGGTTTCAGTCTTTTTCTACAGTGCCCAAAAATAAGAATTGGCTGAAAATTAGTTTTCATTACTTTGTCATTACTGCCGTGAGATAGGACACATTGTCTCTGTGTCCTAAGTTAAAACAGAAAAGAAAGCAGTTTCTTTTTGTGGGAGTACTCCAGCCCATTAAGTCTCTGGTTGGGACTGGTGTTTTTCCTTTGTCTGACACTTCAGCAACTGGTTACAGTGTGTTAGTACAAGGCATGGAGATGGGTTGTGTGGAAGTTCCTTTGTATAATGTGGAACTCAAGTCTGATCTTATTTCTGGTTCCGTTGTCGTTGGAGTGAGGCCTAGCCTACCGGTGAATGAGGTCTCATTGATTTGGCTGGAGGGAAGGTCGAGCCAAATGCTGTCATTTGTAAGGAACCCAGAGTAGAGGAACCTGATGGGTTATCAAAAAAAAGTACCCTAGAGTGTTTCCATAGTTTCCCAGGTCTCTCTCTAAAAAAGTTGCAAATCTAGGAGGATCTCAGCGATATCACCATGGTTGATCTGTCTGAGACCTTTATGGGTGATCTTGATTTCAGTAAACTCCTGAGTTGACCTCTCCTTTGAAAACCCTGAAGGTGATCGAGTTTTGTAGGGTCGCTGAAGGAAGAGAGGGTTCCTACAGGTGACACTTTGATGTCTAGGAAGCAGCTGATTGCTGAATAGAGTAAA